>JAXCGZ010011322.1:302500-322500 GCA_037179515.1 Halocaridina rubra
CTATATTTGGCCATGTATAAATCAAATAGAAAATTATTTCAGTTATTTTTTACTTAAATATTACAAGTCATTAAGAATAAAATATGGCATAATTGATTGATGACTGAAGAGCATCCTGCGAGTCACAGAATATGACAGCATTTCCCTAGCACTGAAGACATTCATATACATGTTTATACACATACACCATCCCATAAAATAGAGAGAGAGAGAGAGAGAGAGAGAGAGAGAGAGAGAGAGAGAGAGAGAGAGAGAGAGAGAGAGACGCTCTTACATAAACTTGTGCAAGCATACACACGTACATATAAAAATGTGTCAGTAAGCACACGTTAGTACATGCAATCAATACATCCACACTCATACATGCAAGTGTGTAAATGTATTGCATGCATATATGTAAGTGTGCATATTATTATGTATTTGTGTAAGTGATTAATTGAACTTACCTAATTGTGCTTACGGGAAAGAGCCCCATGCTCGTAACTCCCCGTCTACTGGTCGGCTCCATTTCTGTACTTGGTCCTTAAAACTATGAATTGAGTTTAGCATTGACTACCTCCTCGCTAAGCGAATTCCAATCATCAACTACTCTTATACTAATAGAGTATTTCCTTAAATCCTGTAAAGAAGTTTTCTTACGAAGCATGTATGTATGTATGTACGTAAAACATTTATTAATTTAAATTTGTTGACTTTTCCCGTACCTCCATCACTAAGATTACAGTCCAAAAGTACAAGGTAACTATTGTATCTTGTAGGCAATAGATTATATAAGTAAAAATATTAGAGCAAAGGGGTCCCTGTATCTCTACTGAGAAAACATAATCTTCTTTTAACTTTAAACGTCCTTTCACTTTTCAAAAAGATTTTGAGTATTATATATGTTCCGTTAAATGCATCTTAAATAGTAATACATTTACAGTATTTGATTTCAGATCGTCATAAATATCTTGACAGTTATATATCGAAAGACCTCAGATAATGCCACTGATCGGTCATTCATTAAACCTTTCGGGAGGTAGGAGGGTTGGGGAGGGGCTTGAGATTAAAAATAAAAATGTGTTTGCCAGCGACATTTGGTAACTCTTCAGTAAGAAGATGCGGTATGGAAAGAATTTAATACATCGTTTTCAAATAAGTTCCTCGTATTTTTGGAGGAGCTGTAAAAGCTTTTTTCTGCAATTTGTCGTCTTGAAGAAGGTATTCTAAGAAACAATGAATAAAAACTTATGTAAGAATGGAAATGACGTCATTGTAAACGATATTCTTCGTCGATTCGCATCTGTTGCTATACAATTCGATGCCACATACTATGATTTTGATCTTTTCATATATGGTTGAGGGAAATGTACTGAGTAAATGCATACAAATATACAATGCTAAGTAATATCCTGGTGATGTGAGGCTTTATTTTTTTTTATTAATTTAGGCGCTCAGTAGATGAAAAGTCATGTTGTTTTGGAGGTTTGGCATACCAAGAACCCATCAGGTGAAGTTTGGGATCTGAAATTTCTCTCTACCCAGACGGAGACATGATACCAGAAGTAGAAAAATTTCCTTGTTTCAGGAAAATTTAGGGGATTACAAATATTTAAAAATTGTGGAAACATGGTTTTTATAGCTTAGAGGCAAGATAAATGTTCATTTTTATAGTATGTTCGTTCTAAAGGAAACGTAAAATCACGGTAAGATAAGCTTCACGTTACTGGAGAATGAGTGATTCCTAAATATCATTTATAGTTTCTTTTCTTGGATTTTTCATTTTCTTCTTCAGCAATTGACCATCCTCTTCCCTTTTTGCCTGGTTTAAAGTAAAAACTTCTTTGTTAAGACAAAATGTGAATCGCAGTTGCATTATAAAATAAAAAAAAATTCCCTGAGTTCGAGACTCATGTCGATAATTTATAGACTCCTATAGGTAACTGCTTATATTTTTCCAACATTATCTTATAAAAGGAAATGTGACTCAAGAAATGTTTAAGAAAATTCCTGCAGACGTGGGAGTTTCATATCATCTAGGGAAATTTGGTTAAGTCAACCTGGCATTGCTGCCCCAAAACTAAGGGGGGCTCAGCACATACAACTTGGAATTACTTGACTATTCCGTGGGTTAGTGAGGCCGGAGAACACTGAGGGAACGTACGCTCTACTTTCGCTGCTCCGGCCTTCGCGACCCTCCTTCGTATCTGGTAATATTAGTGTTAAATCGCAAATAAAAAAGATGTGAATCTTTTAATAAGCGGATGCTACTCACATCCTACCTCATTGCGACGTGTGTGCTCTATTTTATAATACGAGTAAAATATATATATATTTTTTTTAAATTCGTAATTTTATTTTGTTCTATTGAAAATCGGTCCTTGCTGCCAGCCCTAAGGAATAATTGTTCTTGAAATATTGCATATAACCATCTTAAATTGTCTATGATTCATTTGCCTTTGGTGAAGAGTGTCATTACGTATATTTTTTGTTTTTCATCTTGCTAGTCACACTTTTCATGCACCTTCAGTCCGTAATGGTATGAAAATGTATACAGCCAAAAAATGCGATGTAATTGAAACAACAGTGATGATTATGATGATGATGAGCGTAGCTACTACAGCTGATCAAGCGAGTGAACCCCAATAAAATGATGATACATGAACTTGTCTAAAGAGGAGGAGTCTGTTGTTTGATAAAGCCCCCTTCGTCAAAACGAAAAAAAAACAAAAAAATACATGAATTTGTTGCGCATGTAATAATATAATTTGTTAACTTCATTATAAAGAGAGAGAGAGAGAAAGAGAGGAATATACTGAAAATTCGACAAAATGGACATGGCAAATGATCTACTATGCTGTGAGAATGCCACCGTGGAATTGGACATGAAATGCAAAGCATATCTCGACCCTGTGTTACTAAAAGACGACCGAGTGTTGTTGAATTTATTGCACCTGGAAGAGAAATACATGCCCAATTCCAGCTACTTTTCGTGCGTACAAACAGATGTGGAGCCCTACATGAGGGAAATGGCTGCCCATTGGATGCTACAGGTAAGATCCATCTCTTCGGTCGTTTTTTTTCCCTCATGCGGCCTATAATAAACCGCCATTGTTATTATCATTATTATTTGGGTGTATTCATATTACTTTATTGTCTCTTCATCGATTAAAGAATTGTACGTTCGGTAAGCGATTCATTGAAAGTTTGATGTCCAAATTTTATTTGATCAATCGATCAATATTATATATATATATATATATATATATATATATATATATATATATATATATATATATATATAGAGAGAGAGAGAGAGAGAGAGAGAGAGAGAGAGAGGTTGCCTGATTGAACAAATAAGATTTGGACTTTGAGCTTCAGATGATTCGCTTAGCGAACTGTAATGATCATAAATCGATAAGGAAGTAAGATTAATTCACTATATATTCCCCCAACGCAAATGCTCAAATCACGTAAACAAGTTCAATGTATATTATAAAAGGCCTGCTGTAGTTACGTAATGATAAATGAATATCGTACTTGAAGGGGAAACTTTGCAATGTACCAGTAATAATAATAATAATAATAATAAATAATAATAATTGTTACTGATTACTCATAGGTAGATAGATAGATATGTATGTATGTGTGCGAGCGCGCACGTGTGCGTTTGTGTGTGTGAACTAATTAGCTGAAAGGTGGTTTCTTCTGAGTTTACTTAGTGCTGTTGCTAAGATATTATGCCAGACTTGAAAAGATAGGAAACCTCTTGCGCCTTTTGAAAGTATACCAATTAGCATTGATATCTATAGCAAAAATTAAAACTTTCGTTGGCAGAATAACATAATCGCTTATCTAAAGCGTTTAGAACAGTGTTGAAGCCATTCTAGTCACAAAATGCCTCAAGTATTTACTTTACCGATGTAGCTCGCCTCATTTTAACTATATATAAATGGAGATGGCGTCTCTCGATTTTCCACTGTTTCTATTTTTAAGATCTTTGTATTTCTCATGAACTGCAGTTGTAATAAAGAAGATGGACATTCATTTTATCCTTTGACCAATTAGTTTATTCGGGTATATCCGGATGAAAGAAATATACTATCACTGCCCTGGCATATATTTTATTTACACTTTATTGTTTTTTTTTCTTATATATATATATATATATATATATATATATATATATATATATATATATATATATATATATTTATTTATTGCGTGAGTGTGCGTGTGTTTTGGAGAACGGTAATTTTAAGAAAACAAATATAGGTAATTTTTTGTCCAGACACATTTGTGTTATTCGTTAAAATACTATAATGTAACTTTCCACTTTCACTAGCTTTTTGTTGCGTTATATATCCACATGAGAGAGAGTGACTGCGTAGAAGCTGAAGAGGGTGATATATATATATATATATATATATATATATATATATATATATATATATATATATATATATATATATATATATATATGACCGACCTGTTGTAGGGCGAGATCCTGTATAAATAATCACTGCCGTCATGATGCCAGTGTGATTAAGGAATCCCTCTCACATAACTATTCTCTCTTTCGTTGCACCGAGGTGTACAGTACTTACCTGAATTGGCAAGTTTTGTGTGCTTATATCTTTATTGCTTTATTTAATTTTATATATATTAAGTTGTCCGCAAATATATTCCAGTCAGGGGTTTTGGGTAATAATAATAACAATTATAATAATAATAATAATGACGATGATAATAAGAGATATTTCTTTGCCGAAAAATTAGCATAAACCTCTATTGGAAAACTAAGACGATTGTCAGTAATATCTGTTGCAAGAGAGTGAGTTCTATTTGTATTGTTCTCCTCTATGCCCTGAATGGTTTTGTAAATAATGTCAAAACTAATGGCAATGACAGCAACAGCGAAGATGCTGCTGAGCACAAAGATCATGTTGAGAAGGTCACGACGAGGAGCACAAAATATTCCAAGTAAATGACAGATAAAATTCTTGTGACACTGATGGCTGGGCTGTGCTTTAGATATCTTAGTTTAAAGTGCAGTGGTTATGAGTCATATTATTTGATATGCCTAAAATTCTCAGTAACAGGAAAAGAAAGGCTCTCATAATATTAAGTTGGGTACTTTACTACGGTAGGCCGTCCTGCAGTTGTAGTACTGTTTATCCTTTGTAACTTAAGACTTTTAGCTTTCAGGTATGATTTATTCACTCTTATTTTACTTTTACTTTTACTTTCTGTGGTTTATACCCTCCTGTAGAAGGCTTCGCTTCCTCTCTGGCGTTTTGTTGCATCGAATATTTGGTAATATTTGTTTGGGGCGTTTAGACAGGTCATGAATATACGTATATCAGGATTCCTGTAGTTGGTAGCGCCTAGGCACCGTAGTTCGTAGTTAAGGTTTTAGGTTCAAATCCCGGCCAGGGGCAAAATGTTTCATTTTTTCAAATGTTGTATATAAATATATATATATATATAGTATATATATATATATATATATATATATATATATATATATATATATATATATATATATATATATATCACATAACTTATCTCTCTAGAATTACTGAAAGAATTTTGTTCTATAAAATGAATTTATTAGGTAAGTAAATATAATTATTTGCCCATGGATTTTATTTTTTTTTACGTTTGATGTCACTTAATCCCAAGGGGGAGGGCAGAGAGACTGTAGAATTGTGACTAGATGACCTTCCTGAACCTTTTCGGTGGGTTCGATCTTTGGTCTGTCATCTCTAGACTCGAATATTCTTAGCACTACGCTACCGCGGTATCACTTCTTAATAGGCTAAATATTCGCGGATGTATCCTAAATTGGCCACTGAAGGTCTAAAAAAGGAAGCTAACCTCTCCGCTAACTGTCAAGCTAGGGAATGAACGCATTCCTCTGAATACTTTTTCGTTCATTTCACAACTTCTTTCCAACCGCACTCATGTTTTCATTTTCGCATTTAATTCAAAAGCCTGTATAGTATGGGATTTACATTAAATGCGAGAATGAAGTCACGAGTGAGATTTGGAAGAAGCTATAAAATGAACAAAAAGTATTCAAAAGAACAGTTAGTTGAGATTTAGCTTCTCTTAGACCTTCAGTGGTGTAGTAGGTAGCGCCTTGGCACAGAAATTGTGTCTTAAGTTCAAATCCCAGCCAGGGTCAAACTATGTTTCAGGTTTTCACATATGTTAATGTGTTTATTTGATCATTGTTGACGCCAATATAGCATGGGATTTGAATTAGATGTGAAAATGAAGCCATGAATGAGGTTGAGAAGAATCTGTAAAATGAACAAAAAATGTTCATAAGAATGCGTTCATTCCTTAGCTTACAGTTAGTTGAGAGGTTAGCTTCTTCTTTTAGACCTTCAGTGGGGTATTTGGTAGCGCTTTGGCACAGTAATTGTCCTAGGTTCGCATCCCGGCCAGGGGCAAAATGTTATATATATATATATATATATATATATATATATATATATATATATATATATATATATATATATATATATATATATATATATATATATATATATATATATATGTGTGTGTGTGTGTGTGTGTGTGTGTGTGTGTATGCGTGCGTGTGTATGCGTTTGACATCGGGATTGCCGTCATCTGGCCCTTGCACCAAGAAAACGAGAGAGTAAAGAGAAACGGAGATGAGGAGGAGTGTTGTTACTTGTCAAAAGTGAATTGATGGTAATAGATGTGTAACGAATACGCCAGAATATTCGGCGTAGATGTAGGCATAGGAAAATGACCGTAATTAAAGGAAGACATTAACATACTTTAGCTTTACTTCCTTATCCTGTTGAAGTCCAAAATCTTCATAGAAGTGTCGAGACGGACGAAGGGACAACCCACCGCAAACTACCTTCTTAGCACTGTATAGTGTGGATGTAGACCAAGTTAACTTGGGGATAAAACGTAGGCTAAGCCAGTTATTCTTATTATATATATATATATATTATATATATATATATATATATATATATATATATATATATATATATATATATATATATATATATATATATATATATATATATATTTAAAAGTATTGCGACAGTTAACTACCACGTGTTATTAGCAGTACGAGTTGAGATGAGTGTATTTGTTTGTTCGTCGTCTCAAACAAAGACTAGTTTTCTTTTATGTATATATATATATATATATATATATATATATATATATATATATATATATATATATATATATATATATATATATATATATATATATATCGTGTTCTTTATGCTGTAATCTTAAAGCATTAAGTGGAAATTTGACATTTAGATAACTTGAAGATTCTTTGGTAAGAAACTGGTAAATGTTTTGCAAGAGCGCGAAGATTGTTTTATATTTTTGGACGTATGCAGTACAAAATATGTCTCCTGAAATGAATAAACATATTATATCCGAACAAACGTTCTGAGGAAAATAATTTTCGATCTTTGGAAGAGAAAAGAGATGTTTCATTAAAGTCTTTATTCAAGGAGTGCTAAAGGGATATTAAATATGCATTAACTTTTTTAGCATTTCTGTGGTACCGCAATGTTCAATATTTATTTTACTACTACTACCTCTACTACTTAATCTTAGTACAAGTTTATTACTGTAATGTTTAAAGCTGTTGCCACCATTACTACATCTATGTATTTCATTTTTACTAACACCAATATCACTTCAAATACTACTATTTCTGTTCATCACTAATTACTACTATAACCGGTATTAGTATAATGCTACTGTTACTGTCAATATTCTAATTAATTTCTACTACTGCTACTGTTGTAGCCATCAGTAATCATTATCATTTCACTTCTGCTATCAGTATAGAAATTGCTTTTGTCCGGTACTTTTTTTGTACTGCTACAACATTCATGTAGCATTGTGTGTATGGGTAGAGAGGGAGAGGGAGGCTTCCCGCGTGTTTGCTTTCCCGCCCACTTTCTTCCGGGGATGTGGAAGTTTGAATCTTCCCGCCTTTTTTTTTCTTTTTTTCCTACCACTAGGAGCAGAAACACGATATACACAATCCACCATTAGCACTATCATTTCTAGTAAGACGTTTATATATATATTTATGGGGGTTGTTTGTTAACGCGTCTGTACACGAGACTGCTCGGGATAATATAAATTTTGTGTTAATTATAGTTCTTTGTTTTATTAATATAAAATTTTAATTTTGTAACAACCAGATATGAATTTTGAAGGATATGTGTATATGCAAACTAGACTTTCATTTAGGTGTTTGGGGTTAAGGGAATTACTAATACATATGCATTTCGTATCATTAATCTTACCCAAAAAGCATTACATGAATCCATTCTGATACAATATAAGGGTCCGCCTTAGCATAGCCGGTAATAGACCCAGAAGGTGATGGACCCCCTCTCGAGCTCACGAAAGGGCGATAGGAAGGGAGGGCATCATCATCCACCATTAAGTCTCCAGCTTCAGTTCATTTGCATTCAACCCTCCAAATAGAATCTACGCAAAAAGAAGTATATATATATATATATATATATATATATATATATATATATATATATATATATATATATATATATATATATATATATATATATATATATATATATATATGTTCTTAATCTATTCATAATCAATACTGATGAAAAGAAAACTTTTGTATTTTTCATAATTCTTGTTATTTTTGAAGTTATATTTTAAACTGAAAAAAGAAACAAACAAATTTATCTGTTTTTTCTTCTTAAGAATAGCGTTTTAGTGTCAAAAAATGTGTTTGTTATATTGGGTTTTTCCAGGAATGTGCTGCTAGGTGATAATAATATCACTCACAGGCTGCTCTCCCCCATCCGTCAGATGTTTGGAAATTTTATATATATATATATATATATATATATATATATATATATATATATATATATATATATATATATATATATATATATATATATATATATATATATATATATATATATATATATATAGAGAGAGAGAGAGAGAGAGAGAGACTTATTACGACCCTTCTCTTATTTATAATTTCGATTCTTTCTCTTCGCCGAAAGGTATCATCTCTTTCTCATTTCTATCGATACTATTTCGATCGCTGCTCTGATGAGTTGGCGAGTTTCTTCCCTCCCTCGCTGGCAAGGGTACATAACTCGTGCCAAGCGGCCTCGTCATACAGGTACTGTGTGGAGATATGTAGCTCGTCGCTTGATCGGTACATTGTTTTGCTTTTTTTTTTCCTTCCACTTGCAGATTCTGGAACACTCTCCTTTTTCTGTTTTCCCTGACTCTTACAACCTTATCTCCTTCAAAAAATGACCTGTAATTTATTCTACCATATTTTTAGGTCTTCATATCTTTGACTATTTCAGCCCTTCCGTTTGTTACTATTTATCATTCTCATATCTAGTGTCCTCAAGCTACTGCTTTTTTTTCCCCGAGCCATTTCTGTGAAAGCATGAATCATTATTTACCCCTGGCCGGAACTCGAACCTAAGACATATAATTCAAATCCCATACTGTATAGGGATCATTAATAATCAAATAAACACATTAACATATGTGAAAACATGAATCATATTTTGCCCCTGTCCGGGGCTCGAACCAGACTCATATGAGGTCTCTCTGCCTTCTTCTTCAATCTTTTAAGTTATTCATTTGTGTCGTTGGCAGAACCTTAGCACACTAATTAGGTGTCTTAGGTTCGAGTCCCGGCCAGGGGCAATATATATATATATATATATATATATATATATATATATATATATATATATATATATATATATGTGTGTGTGTGTGTGTGAAAAAGAGAGATCCTTAAGAAGCTGAGCAATAAAAATTCAATTAATGCAATTATCTGAAGTGTGAAGTGCAAAGTGTTTAGTGTGATACTCCACGCTATATTTCGCTGTATCATATTTTTTTAAGCTTTGCAGTAGTTGTTGCTCTTTTTTCTGGCAAATTTTAAAGCTTCATACCAATACAAGTAATATATTAGGCAAAGATTTAAAGAGTAAAGTGAGGAAAAATAATTTCCGAACTTGCACACAGACCTGAGTCTCCCAAAGTGATCCTCTCATGACCACGTTACGTAATGGAGCTCTTTGTAGTCTCTCTCTCTCTCTCTCTCTCTCTCTCTCTCTCTCTCTCTCTCTTTAACTGTACTTCGTTCTCAGAATTCCTCTTCCTCCATAAAGAAATTGTTGTACTTTTCCTGAGTTAATATAGAGTAAAATAAAGGTTAGTAGAGAGTGATTGCAGGTTAGCGGGTGATTGTGTGCTTTAACTTGCGAGGTTGTGCGTGTATGAGTCAAGGATATTTTTTTTTTCTATATGGATAGCTTTGAAAAGTTCGGGACCTATTTACTTCACCTTAGAGTTTTAATATCATTCGTGCTTTTATTAATGCTTTGACTACAGTTGATATACGTTATAATGCGATGAAGATATAGGTGTCGAAGTTAACGATGTGGATTATTGCTAAGTTTTATCATTTATAAATATTGTTACTGAATTCTCTTGCAATATGTGCTCTCCTCTTGTGGCCCTCCCGTCAGGTCTTGTCCTTTGTCTGGGTGGTTGGAAGGGCTGTCTGCAGGAGGTGTGTGTGTGTGTGTGTGTGTGTGTGTGAGAGAGAGAGAATATTTAGCAATAAAAAGATAAACTAGAAGTACGGAAAAAAATAAGACGTTAATTTTGATGAAGTTTTTAAAGCCTTTACGGATCTCGACGCGATTTTCTCTGATGAGAAAGGCTACATATTGATATGTTTTGCTCACATTTAAATAAAAAGAAATCACGGGAGAGAGAGAGAGAGAGAGAGCGTATTTCCTTTCCATACATTAGAAAAAGAGAAAGTGAAGATTCCACCACATGGGTTTTGATGGGTGGTGGTACTACAACATATAACCGTACATAGTAACACGGAGTTAATGTCTTGCGAATCAGAGAGAGATTATATATATTAAATAAAAAATGAATTATAATATGCTTCATATATGAGATTTACACAATCCAAAGTAGTTATAGTTGTAGTAGTAGTAACATGGTGGTACGTATTAGCAACTGGGATTAATGAACGGATATGGGAGGTGGGTGGATGATGATGGGCGGGATTAGGTCTTCTTAACTTTTAGGTCTGCATTTGAAGAAGAGACTTTTCTATTAAGCTGCGTTAAGACATGTTAGCAAGGCGACGCCCTCAAGGTCTACCCAGAGAGAGAGAGAATGAGTCACCATTCAGACAACCATGAATTGAGCAGAACTCACCCTTCACTGTTTCCCGTTGTTGTTGTTGTTTTTATGAAATCTTGTTAATTGCTCATTGATATATTGTTTTTTTTTTCTTTACATAAATACTCATATGACGCCATAGGGCTTATTCGGTCTCATCTGCCTGTATTGTGCAAGTTTATCATGTTTTGTGTAACCTTGGGGGGGGGGGTACTTATGCATATTGGCTAAACATGAAAATCTAATAGCATTTAAGGGTGCTTTGCCCCCTTTTGACAAAACTGAGTCACTAACCAATTGATTCTTATGGTGTTGGGATCGGAAGAAAAATGAAAGGATCATATAAATGCAATAATGAAAATACGGGTGTTTATGAAAGGGGGGGAGGTGTAATATTGCAGCATCCAATGGAACGAACAATACCACCTTCAGCACTGCTTAAAACCCCTCTGACTCTCCCTCTACGCCCGTCTCTCCCTCAGAAAAAACCTGAAGGGGCCGAGGAAGAGGTTGACCCATAGCACTGCAAAGCTTAAATCTAGTTTTTTTTTTTTTTTACCATTTTAGCTTTGCAAAGCTTAAATGCTATTTTTTTTATCGTTTACTTTAATTGGGCTGTTGTAATATGGATTAATACTATCGCGTGGACTGGTTCAAGTCTTCACCACTGGCCACTTTGACAGTTTCTCGCAGATTATGCTAATACTATTGATTAAGAGTCTTGACTAATATTTGTTGTTCTAATGGTCTAAGTAGGTACATACCATCGATTGTATGCAGAATTTAAAATAATGACTGTTATGCGTAAAATTTTTTTTTTTTATATTAGAGCTATTCATTTACTGAGATTCCGTCATTATCAATACAAAGTTTATCCTGATCCATTATATTTGTTTATGATTTACGGGATCATCAATAACTTGTTCCCTTTAGTTTAAGAAAAAGCCTTCGTAATAAGTTTTGACGTAGAAGTATTAACATTCAGAAATTGTTTTGGTCACCCCAATGCCGGCCTCCACGACCCACTACCCTGGGCGACTCTCTCTCTCTCTCTCTCTCTCTCTCTCTCTCTCTCTCTCTCTCTCTCTCTCTCTCTCTCTCTCTCTCTCTCTCTCTCTCTCTCTCTCTCTCTATCGTTCTCGCGTAATTTTGCACTTCATAAATTGGATCTTGTCAAGGTAAATAAACCCCACAACCCTATGTAAAGTTCAATAACCCCATAGTCAAACTTGTAAATTTAAATAACCCCGTAATTAAACTTGTAAAGTTGAAAAACATTGTCTTTATAAGAACCAATTGAAATCATGTATAGGAATAAAACACCAAAGTAAAACTTGTAACGATAAATAACCCCGTCATGAAACTTGAATAACCCGTTGTTTGTCTTTTATAAGAACCCATTGAAGTCATGTAGGAATTAAAAACAAAAGTAAGAATGCAAATACACAAATGCCAGTAAAAGGAAAAACAACTCATAATTACCTTGTTAATACAAATAACCCCTATAACTACCTAGTAAATATGACGAACCCCAAGACTTGTAAAGATGAATAACACTAAAGGACCCTGGGATTATTTATCTTGACAATATCCCATTACTTTTAGCCTTTTTAAATAGTATTTTTCTTCCTTTTCCTATGCGTCCTTTTAACATTGCAAATGAAACGGGACATAATGATAATGATAATAATAATAGTAGATCCAGCTTATCAAAATGTGTTTGTCGTTGCAGGAATGAATAAGTTTAGTGTTGGTAAGGTGGCAGGCAGGGTCTGAAAGTATCTCAGGAATGTCTGTCGCTTCCTATGAATCCATTTCTCAGTAGTTCTCACGCGTACAGTAATATTCACGTGACGATGTCACGGCAAACAGTAATGTTTGTCCGGCACCATGGTCTAGAATTGAACAAGAGCTAGCTTGTAATGTACATTTAATACATAAATTTTCTCTTACACTATAAAAATAATCTCATATGCTAGCAGAGGTTTCCAATCAAAATTAGTTTTATGTTCGAGGTTCAAAGTGAGAAAAATGAATTTTTTGTACCTTGTATAAAACATAATATGTAATATATTTGCAACAGACCAGTACAGATCTTTATTGTTGTTGTTGTTATTATTATTATTATTATTATTATTATTATTATTATTATTATCATCATCATCTTCGAAACGAACTAGTAAATTGCACTTGTAATGAGTCTTGTTATGAAACACATTTTCCCATATAGTTCGTTTTGTAGCTCTTTTGCTTTGCCATGTTCCCTGACAAATATGCTTCACCCTTCCTCCGATTGGATAAACCAAGAGATCAGGGCTTTTGTTTATGTTGTGTGTATATATATATATATATATATATATATATATATATATATATATATATATATATATATATATATATATATATATATATATATATATATATATATATATATAGTGCTATGATTAAGGATACTAATTACATTCTCTGGAGCCACTGTCTGCAGTTTCGATTGCAAATCACGCGGAGAGAGAGAGAGAGGAACACCCAATATTTAGGGAGTGATGAAGATTATATTTTTAGTGATGTCTCAGAAATCCCTTCCCTCCATCCCACATCCCCTTCCCTTCGTTCCCTTCTTTGCCTTCTCCAGCATCCCCTCCCTAATCTCCCCCTCTCTCGATGCTTGTGGGCGGTTAGAGGACGTCTTTGAGGTTGATGACCCATGTCTGCTGGCACTCCGGGTGACCTTGATGGCCATCTTTCATTGTTTACTATGTTTTATGCACGTCGTTACCAGAGTGCAGTCTGTAAACCTACCGCCAGTAAATTACAAGTTTATTCTTGTAAGTTTATGAAATATTTATTATTATTATTATTATTATTATAAGTATTATTGAAAAACAATGACATATTAAAATTATGCAAATTTATTTTTTACCTCCGACGGTTGGCCATAGAAGTTATAAACCAGAGTGAATTGGAATTTCTACTGGTTTTAAAATGTCAGAGCCACTATTTGAAGTTGTCCGCTGTGGAGTATTACCGATATGCCAACCTTCGACTTACAAAGCTCACATTGCATTCGCCTCCAGTATGGTTCCAAGCCTGAAGAGAGAAACAGGATTGCTTATGGGTGTCTTGTGGTAAAACCTCCAGTCATAACCCATCACCGCTAACCTCTTTTTCAAAGAGGTTAGCGGTGAAAAACAACGACCCTATGTACACGTGGAAATTGCTGTCGATGAATAAGAAGACGGCAGGTTTAAAGTTTTGCTCGCTTAACAAACCTGTTTTTTGATCTTTCACTACTATTCCGCACTCCGTGTCGTCTAGAAATCTGGCTTTTCAACAACTTTTTCGTCACGATAGGAGTGTTTGTCAACGTTCTCTCCTCTTATAAGGCTCTCTATTTATGTCAAATTTCTGTCATTCGAAATATTTTTTCGGTGTTGACGCCCCCCCCCCCCTCTCTCTCTCTCTCTCTCTCTCTCTCTCTCTCTCTCTCTCTCTCTCTCTCTCTCTCTCTCTCGGTTAATAAAGTGATATTCTCTCTCTCTCTGTCTAGGTTAATATTGTGATATTCTTTGCTTTTTTTTTTTTGCTTTACTTAACTTTTTCGTATTAACTTTATTGTTGTTGTTGCGGTTATTATTACTCTCTCTCTCTCTCTCTCTCTCTCTCTCTCTCTCTCTCTCTCTCTCTCTCTCTCTATATATATATATATATATATATATATATATATATATATATATATATATATCAGATTATACCTGAAATATTTGCAGAGCCGTCAGGTTTTGTACCAGTTTCCCCCCTTTTTTTCAATAAAGATAAAAGGTGTTAAGGCTAACACAAGCTAAGTGTTCCTTTTTCAGTAAGTTTTCCAATTCTGGATTAAAGTTCATGTATTCCTTCCATCAGAGGTGTTCACAATGACTGAGGTTAGCAAGGGCATGCACTCAGGAACGATTACATCTGCCAAAACAAGTCCTTCGCAAGAAAGCAACCGTCCTAGCCCTTAGTAGAAAAGGGAGTCCGTGACGTAAAACCTGAACAACAACAAGAGGTGTTCACAATGAGTGTAAAATTTTTTATTGCTGATTCAGCTTTCATCTTAAACAGATGTATCAAGGAGAATTTTAGAAAACAGTTTTCCTAATAGGTTTTCCAATAGTATTTAAAAATGATGTTTTGTGTTACTTTCTTCATAGTTGTGTCAAGAAAACTGCCAGGAAAAAGTGTTCACGATACGTGTTTCATATTTAGTGTGATGATACTGTTTGTTTCTTTTTTCACATATTTGTCAACAAGGAGGACAGGAATGTGTGTTCACAATACATTTCCCAGGTTGGGTTTAATCATGATTGTTGTGTATCTTCCTAAACAGGTGTGCCAAGAGGAGCGTCAGGAAGAGGAGGTGTTTACATTGGCCATGAACATGATGGACCGGTTCCTATCCCTCATGAAGATTCGCAGAGAACAGCTCCAACTATTAGGTACTGTGTGCCTATTTTTGGCCTCAAAAATGAAAGAAAGTGACCCTCTAGACCCCATGAGGCTTGTCAAATACACAGACAATTCAGTCACATTGGAAGAAATTAGGGTAAGTCTCTTTTCTGGTTTAATCTTAACTCTACTTCTCTCTACCCCATATGTAGCTTCTCTCCGTTGCATTCTCTCTTTTTTTTTTTTCCTTTTATTATTGTATGTATATAGACTTCTTTATATGATAAAGAAGTGTTTGGTCATCTTTCTGTCTATATTTTCATCTATCGTTCACGAGAAGTTCTTCATCTCTCATTCATGGTTTGCAGGTTCGTGTGTATTGCGTTCCCGATGTGTGGATACTCTTCTGATATTGATAGGGAGGAAGTTTGGTCCGCATTTCATTACAAGTGACAGTGTTCATTCCCGAAACGCTTGCAACAATAATCAAGTATTCAGAAATTCACTTATTATATATGCCATTACACAGGACTTCCAAGAATGGCGCCAAGGCGTATCACTGGGAGTGCCTATGTGCAGTTATTTTATTTATTAATTAAAAAAATAATCATTCAGTGAATGTGTCCGTATAAAGGTTTCGCCAAATTATACATCCCACCAGTAAATTTGACCATCCAAGAATGGCGCAAACTGTAAACCTAAAAGTGTAGGCTATTTGTCCTTCTAAGAATGTCGCCAAAGTATAAAACCACAAATGTATATATCCTTTCAAGAATGGCGCCAATCTGCATAAGCGATCATTGAATAAGTCCTTTCTAGAATGGCACCAAACTATAACTTACCTCTGAATCTGACATTTAAGAATAGCACAAGAGTTAAACTTCCTCTCTCAGATTTATCTATTTTAATATCTGGTACAAAGAGCTTATCGTTATTACTTTCTATACTCATCACAGCAAGCCTCACTCAGTTATCCCCTTTTGAAGACTGTATAAATCCCCCATCGAGGTAACAATTCGCTTATGGAAGCAGCGCTTCCAAACCTTCATCTTTTTCAAAGATAAATCATTACATCAGTCTTTCACCTGATTTCTTAAACAGTGTAAACCGAGGATACCATATTGTTCGTTAGCTAGACGCACAAATGGATTTCATAAACGCATCTGACGGGGTTTTGTGTATGGCTAGGATCCCATGTAAGATCCTAGCCATACACAGAACCGCGTCAGATGCGTTTATGAAATCCATTTATGTGTGTCTAGCTAACTAACAATATGGTATTCTAGGTTTACACTGTTTAAGAAATTGGGCCTTTATCCAGCTGTTCGAGGATGGAGGCTTGTAGCCTTTGAAGCCTTACATCACCAAGTCTTCAAGAAACTTGCCAAAAAATAATTTCTGGAAAGGAGCATTTTTACCTTCATGGGAGACGCTTTTCTATAATACACTGTTCAATATTGATATTTGATCCATGGTTGCTGTCTTATATGTTATGTATCCAGAAATTTCCTTATATATATATATATATATATATATATATATATATATATATATATATATATATATATATATATATATATATATATATATAGTACGATAGAGAGCAAAAGATATGAGATTGGTTATATGTTTGGTAGGAGGAGGATGGATGTATTGGCTTTGTGTGAGACGAATATGAAAGGAAAAGGAGAAGTAGCATTTGGTGATGTGACAGGTAGTGTGTCTGGGGTTGAAAGGGGGAGAGCAAGAGAAGGTGTGGCATTATTGCTGAGTGAATGGATGGTAAATAAGGTAGTGGAATGGAAAGAAGTGTCATCTAGGCTGATGTGGGGTGGGGCTAGGATAGGTAGGGAATGTTGGGCTTTTGTTAGTGCGTATGGGCCAGGATGTGAGAGAAGTGAGGAAGAGCTGAATGAATTCTGGAATGAGTTAACTAGGTGTGTGGATGGTCTGAGTAGAAGGAACTATGTTGTTGTGTTAGGTGACTTGAATGCCAGAGTGGGTGCTGGAGAGGTAGAAGGTGTTGTAGGAAAGAATGGGGTACCAGGTGGGAATGAGAGTGGCAAGAGACTGTTAGATATGTGTGTGGAGCTAGAGTTGGTGATAGGTAATAGTTTTTTCAAGAAGAAGTTAATAAATAAGTATACATGGATGAGAGTGGCAAATGGAAGAGTGAAAGAAAGAACATTGATGGATTATGTGTTGGTAGCAAAGAGCGTGATTGGTAGAGTGAAAGATGTGCATGTATTTAGGGGTGTGGCTGCTGGGATGTCTGATCATTTTTTGGTTGAATCAAAAGTGGTAGTAGCAAAAGAGTGGGGAAATAGAGTGGGGGGTGTAGAAGGGATATGGTAAAGATGGAAGAGTTGAAAAAGCCAAAGAGACAGGAATATCAGGACAGGTTGAAAGTGCATATGACAGGGTTGAAGAAAGAGAAGTTAGGGAGTTAGAGGAGGAATGGGGGTTGATGAATGAATATTTTGTGGGACATGCGATGTGTGTGGAAAGAGGTTTGTTAGACGTGGCATGAGGAGGGGCAGTGAGTGGTGGAATGAAGGGGTGAAAATGAAGGTGGAAGAGGAAAAGAGGGCTTTTGAGGAATGGCTGCAGTGTAAAAGTAGGGAGAAGTATGACAAATATTGGGAGAAAAATGTGGAAACCAAGCAGAAGGTAGAGGAACAGAAGAGGTTGGCAAATGTTAGGTGGGAACAGGATTTTAGTAAGTCATATGAGGAGAATAAAAAGAAGTTTTAGAAAAAAGTGAAGAGAGTAAGGAAGGGTGGATCGAGAATGGAAGAGACAGTGAAAGATGTGAATGGACAGATGTTAAGAGGGATCGATGCAAGGAAAATTTTGAGTGGTTGTTGAATGTTGAGGAAGATAGAGAGGCAGCTATAGTGGCAGTGGGGAGTGTTCATGTGCCAGTAATGGGAGATGAAAATGAGAGAGATTACAAGAGAGGAGGTGAAAAGGGCATTGTATGAAGCGAAAGCAGGTAAAGCACCTGGAATGGATGGTTTTAGAGCGGATATGTTGAAAGAAGGGGGTGTGACTGCATTGGAATGGTTAGTGAGAGTGTTTAATATATGCTTTATGTTGTCAGTGGTGCCAGTGGAATGGGTGATTGCTTGTATATTGCCCCTATACAAAGGTAAAGGAGATGTGTATGAATGCAGTAATTTTAGGGGTATAAGTTTGTTGAGTGTGGTAGGAAAAGTGTATGGTTGAATACTGGTTAATAGGATTAGGGATAAGACAAAATGTGATCGCAGAAGTGCAGAGTGGTTTTAGGAGAGATAGAGGTTCCATAGATCAGATTTTTATAGTTAGGCACTTATTTGAGAAATATTTAGTAAAGGGTAAGGATGTGTATTTTGCATTTTTGGATCTGCAGAAAGCGTATGATTGAGTTGATAGAAAGGCAATGTGGAATGTTTTGAGATTATATGGAATTAATGGTAAATTACTGCATGCAGTGAAGAGTTTGTATGAGGGCAGTAGAGCTTGTGTTAGGGTAGGGAATGAAGTGAGTGAGTGGTTTCCAGTGAGTGTGGGACTGAGACAGGGATGTGTGAAGTCACCATGACTGGTCAATTTGTATATTAATGGAGTCGTAAGAGAGGTGAATGAGCGAGTGTGTGGTCCAGGTTTGAGATTGGTAGATGGGGATGATAACGAGTGGGAGCTGAATCAGTTGCTGTTTGCAGATGATACTGTGGTGGTGGCAGATTCAGAGGAGAAGCTGTGTCAGTCAGTGTCAGAATTTGGAATGGAGTGTGAGAGAAGGAAGTTGTGAGTGAATGTGGGAAAGTTATGAGGTGTAGAAGAAATGAGGATGGTGCTGGATTGAATGTTATGTTGAATGGAGAGAAACTTGAGGAAGTTGATCAGTTTAAGTATTTATTCTCGGTTATAGCTGCAAATGGTGGAGTGGAAGCAGATGTGTGTCACAGAGTGAATGGAGGATGTAAAGTGTCGGGTGCATTGAAAGGAGTGATGAAGAATAGAGGGTTGGAAATGAATGTTAAGAAAGTTTTGTATGAGAAGGTGGCTGTGCCAACTGTGATGTATGGACCAGACCTATGGGGTATGAAAGTAAGTGAGAGACGGAAACTAAATGTGTTTGAGATGAAATGCCTGAGGAGTATGGTTGGTGTATCTCGGCAGGATAGGGTAAGGAATGAAGTGGTCAGAGCAAGAACGGGTGTGAGGAGAGAAATTGCAGACAGAGTAGATATGAATGTTCTGAGATGGTTTGGCCATGTGGAAAGGATGGATGATGAAAGTGCTGAAAAATGTGATGAATGCGAGAGTTGATGTCAGAAATGCTAGAGGGA
>JAXCGZ010011322.1:327500-340000 GCA_037179515.1 Halocaridina rubra
TACCTTGCTCGTCCCCATTCCATTTTGTTTGCTATTCCAGGACCCCTTCCAAAACTCATCAGGGAGGATGGGATGGCCAGCTCTTCGCTTTCCGATCCGTCTTAGTGCGACTCTTACGACACTCAGGGAATGAGAGAGTCTTCTTCCTTACATTTCTTATTTGTTTGTGACTTCCGGGAAAAAAAATATTTATTGTTGGTATTTACGAGGGCTTTAGGGCATAAAATAAGGCATTTTACGGCATCGCAAAAGAAAGAAAATGCTACTAATGTTCTGATTCATCACGGAGGAATTTTCTTGGTCTCGCTAAATGCCCTTCGCAGGTCGGAGGATCAGTGAATGCTTTCTCTCAAAAGTGGTTAGTGGCGCTCTTCATGTGGCAGTGCTTGTTGATTTAGCAGATTAAATGATTTCGATGTTAGATATATTGGGCAATAGTTCAACAGTAATTTTACAGCTCAGGCTTAGATAAAGGCAGTAAATTTTCTCCAATTCTCCGCAGTAAAATATATTTCATAAATTAATAAAATTAAATGAATATTTAAAAATAATTTCTTTCTCACGTTCCATCCTTTCCGCTCATGTTCTCTCTCTCTCTCTCTCTCTCTCTCTCTCTCTCTCTCTCTCTCTCTCTCTCTCTCTCTCTCTCTCTCTCTCTCTCTCTCATACCTACCAAGCATTCTGTATACATAGTGTTTGTTTATGTAGGACCCTTACACTGTTTTGCACTCAGTGCTCTCTCTCTCTCTCTCTCTCTCTCTCTCTCTCTCTCTCTCTCTCTCTCTCTCTCTCTCTCTCTCTCTCTCTCTCAACTTTTCCCCAAGAGTCGGATGGAGCAGCGTATTTCGCATGGCAGCCTCTGTCTGTATATGTATATGTACGTACTTATTACTCTAATCAGAAAATTGTTATGCTATATCTGCTTCAAATTGTCTATAGTGGTTGTGTGGTAAAGTGGAGATTTGACTTAAATGATAGCACTCAACAAGGGCTATTGAAAATTATTATTACAAATATTACTCTTAATAATCGCAGAGAGCTCTTCTGCTATTAATACACGTAAACCATAATATATTACTCTTAATTAATAATCGCGGAGTGCTCTTCTGCCATCAATCCATGTAGTAGGTTGGCTCATGGCACCAGCCGCCCGTTGCGATACTACAGCTGAAGGTTTTTTGAACTTAAATAGGTCTGTCCAGGACAGTTCGATGTTAATTCTTCCTTCAGTTACGGTTCTTTTTCTATGCCTACAGCTACACTGAATATTCTTGGATATTCTTCACACATCTTTAATTATCCTTTCACATCTGACAAGTCATTACACTCTCCATCTCTGTTTCTCTTTGCTTTATGTATTCTTCGTGCCCAGGCCCGATGAGAGCTGTTTTATTATTATTTTTTTTTTTAGCCCGTCCTGGTGTCGCTCAAAAAAAAATAAATTATTACACTATAGTTTATTCTTAATTACTTGCTATTATATTTAGAATTAATTGCAATTTCTGTTATTTTATTTATACACGACCAAATATAGATTGTAATGTTTAGCAACTGCAATATCAATGGGAGTACCCATGTGCACATTTTCCCATGTACAGTTATTTGATTAGTAAAAAAATAAAAAAAAAACAGCCTCAGTGAGTACATCATTAGATATGCGGGTCTTGATAAGAAACAGTATTTCATCAAGGTCTGGCTCTAATAAGGGCAGATATGCTTGTCTGGCAGTTTCCATGTAAAATAAATATATAATTAAGTAATTAGAATAAGTAAAACGTTCTAGAATTGAAAATAAAAACTAAGGGATTTTTTTTTTTAAACAAAAATATTTTGCTCTGTAACTCGATACGCTCACCATATATGCATGCGTGTGTTTGGATATATTATGTAACCGTGCGTAAACACACATGGATTCCTCGATATGAAAGTTTTTCTTCATAAGAATGTTTTATGACCAATATTTTCTCTTTTGAGAAGTGATTGACGACGATCCCTGTCGTTTCACTCTTGTGCCACAAGAGCTCACGCACTGAGCAATCCAACTTGCGTGGATTAGCCTAGCACCGAAGCAGGTCCTAAGTCCAGTTGCATAAGGCGGTTCCAGAACCTCTTTGGAAATTAGAAGGAGAGGGTAGAGGCTATCCGTATTTTGTAGTGCATGTTAGCCTCACATTTGATTCATAATTTATGGATTTTTTTCCATTTTCACAATGAAGTTCACACAGCTTCTCTTTACCAGAACCACGCTAAGTTGAGTAGGAGAGGTTATTGAGGCTACCCTCTTGTAGTAGCATTTGTCAACTCATCAGTCTCTGGGAGCACATCATGGGAATGGCTTTATGGTTGTAGTGATTAGACAGTATCTTCACGACCTCAGGCTTCTGTAATGGCGAAAATATCCTCGCAGCTCGTATGAAAAAAGAAAGAAAGGAAGACTAAAAGACGTAACATATCTTTTTCAACTCCTTTTGCTCTTAAAAAGAATCGAATAGAGGGAGGCTACCATCTTTATAGGCCTATGTCTAATTGCATTTTCTTTTGTATGTATGCAGAGAAAAAGAGAGGTCTTGGAAGCGTTTCAAATTTCATTGGTTTAGTTTGGGCGGCATTGAAAAGCTCAGTATCTGTTGGATAGGATTTTTGAGCACTCTTAGCGCAGGAGGAGATTATATTCTTTTTCTTCAGATGGAGAATGGTAAAACAGAGATCGTTATGTCTTCGGATTCGGAGGAAAATATGGCCTTTTTATGGTTCATTTTCTCACCCAAACCTAAAAATACAGAAATAAAACTCCTGATCCATATTCGAATTTGAGAATGTTATACGACCACTTTTTAACCTAATCTAACCTTCACGGTGTAATAGTGCCAGATGTTAACTTTGCTCTATATTGGGTAGTATTCTTATTTTAGGGTGATTTTGTTTGTTGGAGTTAATGACCTTCGCGGGGTCATTACACTAAAGACCTGTTTTTGCACTATGACGCCGTTTTAGAATTGAAGTTTAAGGTTGTATTTTTTGGATATCTATTCCGGATCATTCCTAAAATAAGAACCCAATGTACTTATTAGGTGCTCAGTCTAGTATTGAAGTTAGGTTAGGTTAGGCATATGCTAGGTAAGGTTAGGCTAACTTAATCTAACCCTATGTCCAATTTCACATACAGCGCCTAAAAACTTCATCAGTTGCCTAGTCTGAGATTGAATCCTTTTTTCTGATAAAATATTCGCTGTATTAGTACAAAAGCAATAAAATTTCTTTTGTTACTTCATATTCTTATTTGAGGATAATTTTGTGTTTATTCGGTATGTTTTCGACTCACGAATAGGCAAGGCCACTAGGAAACCAACATCCATGATGCAACCTAACTTAATCTAAGAGGCTAATTAGTGCAATACTTTTTTTTTTTTAAGAAAAATGTATTTTGTCAATTTGTAATTTTTTCCATTTTTTTGGGGGGGAGGGGAGTTCTGTTAAGGTCCTTTTGGGAAACTTAATTAGGTGTTATTTTTAGGTTCCCAAGTGGTAGTCTTCAAAAGATTTCCTTTCCTCTGAATAGGAGGCTGTTTAGGTTGAAGGAAGAATAGAGGTTGGAGGTGAGGAATAAGAGGACAGGAGGTTCAGTATTCTGTTTTGTAATCCTCATGTAGGGGTTTAAACGGGAGTAGGCATTCCAGGTGTTTCCCCGTCGCCTAGTTGAAAGCTTTTGGTAGGTCTAATATGTATCCGCTTGAAAAAAAAAATGACAGACAAGAGGGCATTCATTCATTTGCTAAGAAAATGAATTTTCTAAATGGATATCTTCTTCTTTCCTATGATTTGAGGCTCTGCTGTGTCTTTCTTGATCATCTAGGCCATGAGAATATTATTCCTTGGTTTCCCGCCCGTCAGCCTTGAAAAGATTGCCTTCTCGCTGCATAAACGACTCGGCTGGATAGGAAGGGAACGGGAGAGTCTGGCCTTTGCCTTGATTGTTTCATTGGGAAAGGAATGTTTTTGGGTTCCCCGTTTCCTAGTTGTACTCAAGGCAAAAGATAAAACAATGAGTAAGTGGGAGGGTTTGGCATCGGAAGTAATATGCGTTCGTAATAATAATCAATGGATGTTCAGAATTCACATAGTCATACTCACCTAGTGTCTTCATTGGAATGAACTTTCCTCGAGGTTCCCCGTCTTTAATTCGAGCTGGAAAGAAGAAAGATATAAAGTAAGAGGAGGAAAAAAATGAAGGGGTGGGAACCCGCGGGACAGGAGAAGGGAGAGAGCGCTCCCTCCGTATTCTCAATAGTAGTACACCCTCGGAGAGGAGGAAATGTGATGGAGGAAGGCTATTCATTCCTATTGTCATTGAGCAGGGGTGTGCAACCTTTTTTCCCAAAGGGCCACTAGTCACGACTCTGTTGGTATGGAGGGCCACATAACCTTACTATTTCAAGCTATTTACTATGATCGAAGACATATTATGTGAGATTATACTAATAAAGATAGATAATTAGTTTGTTACTGATTTTATTTAAATTGGGATCACAAAAATAAGAATTGTCTGAAACAAAAGTATTTTCCTTACTATAAATGAGCAAATGAAAGGCTACCGTACCTTATTATTATAATGTACAAACATAAATAATTACTTATTATTGGTTAACCGGGATCATTAACATAAGAATTATCAAACACAGACATTTTCCTAATAATTAATGAGCAAATGAAAGGCTACCCTAGTGAGATGGTTGATGTTGCATTTGGGACACCAACTCATCAATATCAGGCTGTATGGATGATGTGGCTACACGCAGGGTACATTCCAAATGTTCATCAGTAAGTAAAGACCTATGCTTGTTTTTAACTAGATTCATTTTTGAAAACAGCTGCTCACATACATATGTGCTACCAAACACTGCCATCATTTTCCTTGCATGAGCAGAGAGTTTTGGATACACTGTTACTGATACATGCTTCTTATAAAACTGGTATACTGAACTATCATCAAACTTCTTTCTTAGTTCATCATTGCACTGTAGTTCAATTATTTCCATCTGTATGTCCTCGGGAATTGCTGTCACATCCACAGAAAAAGGAGAAGCAAAGACTTCAATGGCTTGTGAATGTTTCTTGAGGTCACCAAATCTTTCTGAAAATTCCTCTCGTAAGACTGCCAATTTGTCACCATACTTCTGATACTGAGGGTTGCTAGTGTCATGGTTTTTCAGTGTAGGAAAGTGGGCTGGGTTTTGGTTTCTGATTTGTGACTCCCACAGATGCAATTTTATCTGGAAGCCTTTGATCTTTTCCTTGAAGTCTAACATTCAGTGCACTAAGATGATCAGCTATATCTACTAAAACTGCTAAATCACATCTCCATTCCTTATCTCTCAATTCAGGGATAGCATTACCTTTCATATCTAAGAACAGCGCAATTTCTTCCAAAAGGTCATATGCTCTCTTCAACATTCCTGCTTTGCTTAGCCACCTTACATCACAAAAATACTTCACAGCACTGTACTCTGCTTCAATGTCTGCCATTAACTGCTGAAACTCGCGGTGATTTAGACCTCTTGACCTAATGAAACTGACAGCTTTCACGAGAATATTAGTCACATGCTGAAAGTTTATTGTCTTCGCACATAAAGCTTCCTGATGTATGATACAATATAGGACAATAAGTGAACAGAAGTCAATATTTTGAGACCCCATTCTAGTCTTCAGTAATCCAACAACCCCATTTCTCTGACCAGACATCGCAGGCGCACCATCTGTTGTAATGGAAACTAAATTAGTGTAGTCCAGTCCAAACCTTGCCAATGCTTTTTCCAATTCATCAAAAATAGATTGTCCTGTTGTGGACCCCTTCATGCTTTGTAGTGAAGCCATTTCCTCTGTAATATTATAGTCATTGTCAACTCCCCTAATATACACAGCCAGTTGTGCAGTGTCTGCGGTGTCACAACTCTCATCAAGAGCAACAGAGTATGAAGAAAAAGCACTAACTCGCTTGGCAATTGTACTTTCAATATTCCCTGAAAGACTGTCTATTCTTCTAGCAACAGTATATCTTGAAAGGCTTATGTTTTCAACTAGTTTCTTTTTGTCAGGAAACATATTGTCTGAGGCTACACACAAACATTCTTTAACTACTTCACCATCAGAATAGGGCTTGAGTCTTTTTGCAAGGATTTGACTAATCAAAAAGCCTGTTTTGAGAGATGCATCATATTCCTTAAGTTTCTTTGTAAACACTGACTGTTGTCCTTTCAGAGATTTCTGCAAGAATGATATTTTTTCTTTGCGTGCTTCACCTGTCATATTTTCATATTCTTTGTGCTTTGTGATGTAGTGTCTTTTGATGTTATATTCTTTTAAAACAGAAATGGTTTCATGGCACAAAAGGCACAATGCTTTCCCCCCTGATTGTATGCATAAATATTGTTCAGTCCATTTCTCTTGAAAACTCCGGTTTTCATCTGAAATCTTGCGTTTTTTACTCGTAGAAGCCATTATTAGTGCAATAAGATCTCTCCTGCTGAGCAAAATATATAATAGGAAAAAGTTAACTTTAAATTAAAGACGTACTCTAATTAAGTTGGTTATGTTGCAGTTTTGTGATTGGCTTTAGAAAACTTGCAAGCAAAACATTTTGAGAATTATATATTTCTGCTGAAAATGTGGTATTAATTATATTGCAATTTATTACAGTTTTCTTAATTAAAGGCTTTAATTAAGAATATTGTAATAGAGTGCAATATAATTAGTACCAAATTTCAGCAGAAATATATAATTCTCAAAATGTTTTGCTTGTAAGTTTTCTAAAGCCAATCACAAAACTGCAACATAAACAACTTAGAGTTAGACTTAGAATACCGGTAATCACAAATCAACCACAACAAATGAAGCACACTGATTTCACCACTTGAGTCTGAGATAAACTGAGAACTATATTAATTCCTGTACGGCTGTACTGCAAAGCATAGCAGAGAGTATAAAAAGTGTAAACATCCAACCTTAAAAATAATGATCGTTTCGGTGTTTACAATGATCTTAAAAGGGGTTACTGATAACGATGACCCCTCGTACCATCGGTTATTGAGGAAGGGTTGCTGATGAAAACACAAGAGAGAGAGATTGAGAAAAAGTTGTTGGAATATTCAGTTCGAGGCGCTCTCTCTCTCTCTCTCTCTCTCTCTCTCTCTCTCTCTCTCTCTCTCTCTCTCTCTCTCTCTCTCTGCTCTCTCTCTCTCTCTCTCTCTCTCTCTCTCTCTCTCTCTCTCTCTCTCTCTCTCTCTGAGGGCCGCACATAGCTTATTTATTCTCTCTCTCTCTCTCTCTCTCTCTCTCTCTCTCTCTCTCTGCTCTCTCTCTCTCTCTCTCTCTCTCTCTCTCTCTCCTCTCTCTCTCTCTCTCTCTCTCCTCTCTCTCTCTCTCTCTCTCTCTTCTCTGAGGGCCGCACATAGCTTATTTATTTTTAGGAGAAAGGGCCGCAATGAAAGCCTTTGAGGGCCGCATGCGGCCCTTGGGCCGCAGGTTGCACACCCCTGTCATAGAGTATGGGAGAGAGATAGAGTGCTTTACTTATGATTCCCTGTCTCCTAGTCATACAGGAAGGGAGAAAGTGCTCACGTAGCTTTGAAGTTTCAGTAGGAAGGAAGTAGATGATAAGGGACAAAAGGAAGCAGGTGATACCAGGAGTTGGAGGAGGAGGATGAAAGAGGAAGCAGGTGGAAGAAAGGAAGTTGCATACCCTCACTTAGTCTTTGGAAAGTTGGCCGTTATTTTTTTTGACAATGTTGTTGTTGTAATATTAAAATATTTTCCTTAATTTGTGGTTTACCTAATATTCATCTCTCTCTCTCTCTCTCTCTCTCTCTCTCTCTCTCTCTCTATATATATATATATATATATATATATATATATATATATATATATATATATTATATTATATATATATATATATATATATATGCACGCGCTCACATAGACACACGCACACACTTATAGAGCTATTTGAGGGCTATTATTGTCCTTTTCGAAACTTGGGTTTGTGAAGATGCTGTTTCAGTTATTGACTCAACGCATCTCGTGGTTTATTCACTGACCATCTGAGTTATAAAGGTTTATCATCGGAAGTAATGTGTTATTTGATCATTTTTTTAAATTGGTTTTTGCCTGTTTCCTGAATATCGAATTTGAACATATATCATTTCTGTGGAATGTAAGTAGCGTAACAAGATATGTCTTTCTACTGCCAAAGGTTCGATCCTTGGAGGTGGTTGGTAAAAGCTCCGTCTTCCGTGAAAACGCTTAGTATGTCACACTTGACTTTTCGATAAGGAGAGGAGGAGGAGGTTCAGTGTCTTCCTCTGGTAGGTTTCATGAGCAGTTTCTCGGCGGGGTATGAAGAGAGAGGCTACAAACTATAACTTCCCCCTTGATGCAACTGAAAGGAGTGCCTGCCCTCTTTTGTTCCTTCGTATCTAATGCCCTTTAAAGCAAATTAATATATATATATATATATATATATATATATATATATATATATATATATATATATATATATATATATATATATCCAGTACAGCCTCTCTTCGCCATACAGTATATCCTTTCGGTATGAGAAGGAAGGGGTAGTTGGCTCTCTGGTGTAGCTTCTCTCTGTCGTGACCCCTCAAATATGAGAAGAGGAGGGAGGGGTCGTATCTTGTTGACGAATAAATGTTGCCTGTTTATTTGTTTCGCAAGCGTGACGGGGCAAGGAGGAGCTCCTCTGGCAGGAGGCTCTCTCATAAAATGATTGAAGCGGTTTTCTCTCTTCCTTTTCTTTTTCTTTTTTTTTTCTTTTCCTTTCGTAGTAAACGGGGTGCTCTTAGCGGTTCCTCCTCATTCTCTTTTACTTCGCCTTCAAGTTTGTATTCTTGTTCCAAATGTGTATTCTATTCTTTAGGCGTCTCTTTGTCTCTTCTTGTTGTCTCTCGTCTTCTTATTCTTTCACTCATTATTCCTGTAATTATTCTTTTCTCTTTCTTGGTCTCAAAATTCACCCATTTTAATGACGTCTTCGTTATTCTGTTTCCTTATTCTTGCGCTCTTTACTTGGCTGAACAAATGATAGCTTATCAACTCTCGTCGAGGTAATCCTTCACCTATAAGGATGAAAGTCATTACCTCTGATTCTCGGTGTATATTGTTCCATTCCATACCGTCGTCACTTTATAAGTATCGACCTAACATCAGCTAATCTATAATATGCATCCCTGTGTGTGTATATATTTAGTTAGTCTCCCCCATGCGAATGGGGCTGCACACGTTCATTAGTTACATCTCTTAAGGAATAAAATTCTGTAACTTTTTACAGTATAAACTCAGGTTTATTACCGTAATTCTTTTTCTCTCTCTTTGTGTGTGTGTATGTGTGTGTGGTTTCCGTAGGAAGAAGCTTAAGCTAAATTGGAAGCTGAAAGGGGAAAATAGGGTCTTATTGGGGGGTGGGAATAGGGTAGAGGGGGATTATTGGCTATAAGAACGTTCTACTTTTAGAGTGAGGTGTTCAGGTCAGAGCGCCCCAGGCCATTCGGATGTAATAGATTCGCATATTGTTAGTTACGCAAGGTTTTCTTTGTCTTTTTTTTCTCTCGTATATTATTATTTTTATTTGTATTATTATTATTGTTGTTGTTGCATGGAAGCTCTTAAGTTAATCATGCGAGCTGCATGAAGGGTATATTCGCTCTTAACGAAACTCGAGCTCTTGAAAAACTCTTTTTGTACTAACCGAACTTCAAAAGGGTAATATTGTACTCACTTTGCCTGCTGAGTTGACAGGGTCATACCACATAAATTGATTTCTGTTATAATTTCTTATAATACACATTCAAGCTAGTTATAAAGCTAAATTGTAATGCTTTTTGCGTTTCAAAATATGCAACTTTTTAATTTTGTATTTTGAATATGAATTCCCGCGTTATATAGACTGATAACCAAACATTGCCTGTGCATTAGAGAGGTACATCCCCAAACTTTGAGACAGTAATTAATTAAACTCATAGCTAAGGACTGGACAATTATTATACGAGTTGATGTTTCAAATGAGTCTTTTACCCTATTTAGATATATTAGAGTACCCATTACTTTTTTATAAATTTCATCTATATGCATTTCAAAATTCATGTAACGGTCAAAATAGACACCTAGGTTCTTTACCGAGTTCATTGGCTTAATGATATTACCGTTAAAATTTATATGAAGATTGTCATCAACTTCTGATAATAATTGTCTGGATCCGATAAGAATAGATTGGGTTTTAGTTTCATTAAGTAACAGACCATTTTTTAGAAAGTAACGTTTAGCCATATACAAAATTTCTTCTGCTCTACGAATAATATTTTCTAAATCATTAATTTCTCCTTCAATTAAGATTTGAGTATCGTCAGCATATTGAATGACATAACAGTTAGGTAAATATTTTACTAGATCGTTTACATATATTAGAAAAAGTATAGGTCCTAGGATCGATCCCTGAGGGACCCCAAACAATACCTTCTTGGAACTTGAAACTGTATCTTTTATTCTGACTGACTGGTAGCGGTTTTTTAAATAGTTCTCGAACCAGCTTGGGTCAATGTTCATTTTTTTGCATTTTTCTAATAATATACTATGGTTTACACTATCAAAAGCTTTAGAAAGATCGAGTAGTAGTAGCAATGATATTTTCTTATTATCTATATTTTTGTATATTTCATCTGATATTTTCAATAAGGCAGTTTCAGTTGATAATTTTGGCCTGAAACCGTGTTGACTTTTTGCAATAAGTTTATTTTTTTCAAGAAACTCACTTAACTGATTTGCAACAATCTTTTCAAGTATCTTTGATAAAATTGGTAGTAAAGAGATTGGTCTATAGTTAGAGACGTCGTCAGGATTTCCATTTTTAAAACCAGGAATTACATGGGGATTTTTCCATAAATCTGGGTAGATATTGGTAACTATGGAAGTATTGATTATTACCGTCAGATAATAAGCTATTACAAATAATGAATCTCTAATAAAACGAAAACAAATTCCATCTGATCCATATGCATTAGAGTCTTTCAGATTTTTTATTACTAAGATTACTGTATTACAATCTACTGTAGTAGGGTTAAAGACATCAGTACTTCTATTGAATGCACTATGTTCTTCCAAATTTACATTATTATTATTATTGCTACCATCATCACTATTATCATTACCATTACTACCACCATCATTATTATTTACACCATTATCAACATTTCTATTATTATTACTACTACCATCATCATTATTATTACCACCATTACTATTATTGATTTCATTTATTATTTCTTTTTTTGTTTTTTCAAAGGTTTTTTTCCCCACTTCAGCGAAAAAATTATTGAACTCTTCTGCTTTAGCACTTACATCTACCTCATCGGGTATAATTGATATGTTACTACTTTTATTACAGTTATTGGAAAGCATGGTTTTAGCAATTTTCCATGTATCAGAGATATTGCCTTTAGCGTTTTGAAATTCATTTTTGTAATACTGTTTCTTACTGTTACTTAATAATGATTTTACTTGTTTCTTATGCTCTGTAAACTTTTCTCTTAAAGGGATATTATCTCTTTGTAGTTTTACTTCATTTTGTAGTTTGTCTCTTTCTTTCATAATGTTTTTTATGTCATCTGTTATCCAAGGAGCGGGGGGACGAAATATTTCTCTTGTCACGAGTGGTGCACATCGATCTATACATGATGATAAGACACTGGTTAAAATTCTTACTTGTTTATTTATATTATCGGTATATAGAATTTCATTTAATTTATGTACTTCATTCATAAGTAAACTACAAAGTAATTCTTGTGAATAATTTCTTAAGCATCTGAATGTTTTAAAGATTGGTTGTCTCTTTGGTTTGCGAATATTTAGGGACGTTACAATTTCCTCGTGGTCTGCTATAGGGCTTGGCATTACGTCACACTTAGTTATCATATGTTTGGAGTTTGTTATTACTAGAGAGAGAGAGTCGTTCCCAAGGAGATCATCACCTTCCTTCCCATCTTATTCTGTTATTTATTTAGATGTATTTAGTATTTTTACTTTAAATACTTACGATGTTTTCGAGTTCTTAGATGTTATTCCTATTTAGTAAATTGGCCGATGGCATCAGCCGCCCGCCAGAATACTACGGTTGAAGGGCTTTTGGACTTAAATAGGACTGTCCAGGACAGTTCGATGTTAAGTCTTCCTTCAGACACTCGGTTCTTTTTTTTTTTATGCCTACATCACCACCGAATATTCTTGCATGTTTGTTACACTTCTCTTATTAGCCCTTCACATCTGACAAGTCACAACACTGTCCATCTGTTTCTTTTACTTTATATTGTCTTCGTGCTCAGGCCTGATGAGGGCAGCTTTGTTCTTTTTTGGCCCGTCCTCGTGTCACATAAAAAGAAAAAAAATATATATATACATGTTAAATGTACGTATATATATATATATATATATAT
>JAXCGZ010011322.1:345000-385000 GCA_037179515.1 Halocaridina rubra
TATTTTTGTATTTCCAAAATGAGTGTAGACATTGTTGCCCAATCGACCTGGGTGTTCTAATGCCTATCTAATATCTCGTATCTTTTTTTTGTCTCTCTTGGCTGAGTGATTTATTTAACGTATTGTAATTAAATATCGTTGTTCTAGTTTTAAAGATGAACAATTCTTTTGTTATGTGTTTGTGACTGGAATTTTTTGGCCTATGCCGCCAGGAGCGTACAGGGTCTACTGTACTCCTTGATTGCCTGAAGGGGGGGTATTACAGCGAGGTCCAGTATTACATGCCTGAATAGCCATAGTGTGATATTCTGTTCTCGCTATTTATATTGACCTAAAATGGATTGATTTTTAAAGTTTTATTTCGCCGACTCTGAAGAAAATGTAACTTACAATTATTTCATATAAAATCCAGGATGAAATAGAGCTTATTATAAAGATAGAAAATCGATGATGTATGTATCACAGGGAGTGCCTGCCTCCCTCCCTGCCTGCCTCTGCCTATTTCGCCATATGTGCAGATGATAAAATATATGGGAATAATAGAAAAAGACAACACATAAATTGACTTTGTAATTTTCATGGCTAGCCTTGGCTTTTTATACGAACAATAATTTAGTATTTTTTCAGGGAATTAACATCGGAGATATATATATATATATATATATATATATATATATATATATATATATATATATATATATATATATATATATATATATATATATATATATATATGCACCAAAGCCATATTTCCCCTTATAAGGGGGGTGGCTAAGTAAAAAGAAAAATTCTTTGACTTTCTGTGGGAATTAAATACAGAGGAGGGGATTCCCAGTCCTCTCGCTCCGCCCCATTAAGTCGACTTTTACGACGCAGGGGAACACCGAGGAAGTATTCTTACCCCCCCTCCCTCAGGAAAATAAATATATATATATATATATATATATATATATATATATATATATATATATATATATATATAATTTTTTTATATGTGCTCTCGTAAAGATGGACTTGAAATTTTTTTTTTGTTATTAGTAAAAGGTTGAATGTAACTCTTGTGCTGTGCGTATGACCTCTCTATTAACGATATAATAACTGGCCTTGATTTGGCTCTGTAGAAGAAAAAGAAAGCCTTCGTAAACATTATTTTACGTTTGTATATTTTTACATTGAACATTTACTACCTTTTGTGTATTTTTCGTTGTCTACTGCAAATAATGACACCTATGGCAAGCAACAAGAACTGTGTGTGTGTGTGAGAGAGAGAAAGAAAGAAAGAAAGAGAGAGAGCTGGTACTCTGTCATTGCTACTCGACAATTATGGCATGAGGACATATGGGGGGGGGGGGCACTGCAGTCTCACTCTTAATGATTATTTTTTCAGTAACTATAAAATAATGAGAGGTGATATATAAAGATTATCATAATAAAACTCAATAACCGTACTCTATCAACACTAAAAGTGTCCCAATTTCGTATACACAAACACAGTAATAATTTTTTTTTTTTTTTTTTTTTTTTTTTTTTTTTTGGTGACACCAGGACGGGCCAAAAATATTATAAACTAAAACAGCCCTTATCGGACCTGGGCACGAAGAATACATAAAGAGAAACAGAGATGGAGAGTGTAATGACTTGTCAGATGTTAAGGGATAATAAAAGATGTGTAATGAATATCCAAGAATATTCAGTGTAGCTGTAGGCATAGAAAAAGAACCGTAACTGAAGGAAGACTTAACATCGAACTGTCCTGGACAGACCTATTTAAGTTTTTACCTTCAGCTGTAGTATCGCAACGGGCGGCTAGTGCCAAGAGCCATCCTACTACATGTCTGCATGATTTAAATGCTTAAGATGCATTTGGATAGTGGCTAGAGGAATGGAGGGTTAGCAATAATGATAATAATAATGATAATAGTAATGATATAACAATTGAAAATTAGTTGAAATAAGACACCGTATGAATTTATTTTCTGTGCAATGTAGTAAGGAAGTACTTAAGTTCTCTTGCTGTACTGTGCATGTGAATGTTTTTCGTGTGTATAACTTTTCCGCTGTAGACCACTGAAAAGGGGGGGGGGGCACCCGAATTGCTTGTGTTATGTTTATGTAAAGGGGGGGGGGAGGCTACCTTATTTTTTTGTCTACTTATACTAGTCTTCGGTTACGTTTTGACTTAAAAAGAAAAAACAACGGGGACGATACGAAAAACGGATTAAAAGGGAGAATATGTGAAAAAGTAATTAAGTAGAAATTCATAGAAATAGAAGAGAGAAAGATATATATATATATATATATATATATATATATATATATATATATATATATATATATATATATATATATATATAGAGAGAGAGAGAGAGAGAGAGAGAGAGAGAGAGAGGGGGGGGGGACACATCTTTCACTGAGTATTTGTTTAGAATCTCCTCATTTCTGTTATTTGTGAAGTAGAATCTTAGAGAGAGAGAGAATCTTCTATCTAGTGTTTGTTTATCATTTCTTCTTTTCTGCTGTTGTATACCGACCGTGCCGTGGGAACGTTAAATGTCTAACAGTTCGTTGTTGTTTTAGTTCCTTTTGAGAGAGTTCATCTTCTCCCTTCGCGTAAAAAGAGCGAGTTACAATGATATGTGTTTGTGAGAGAGAGAGAGAGAGAGTATTTAACTCCCGATAATTGTCTTATTTTTACCTAGTAAGCAGAATATGCAATGTTATTAACGTATGTCATAAATGAAAGATATTTCAGATTTGGAGCGTATTTGTGCGAACCCATTGCGTGCATGCGCGTATTAGTAACTTTGACTCAGCCACCTTCATAAAAAGGGGTTTATGGCTTTACACACACACACACACAAACACACACACACACACACATATATATATATATATATATATATATATATATATATATATATATATATATATATATATATATATATATATATGTATATATATATATATATATATATATATATATATATATATAATATATATATATATATATATATAATCAAATGAACACATTACCATATATGAAAACATGAATTATATTTTACCCCTTGACCAAGCCTCGAACCTAAGACACATAATTACCGTGCCACGGTGCTAAGTTCTTTCTTAGACCTCCATTGATGTAGTTGGTAACGCATTGGCTCAGTAATTATTTGTCTTAGGTTCGAGTCTCGGTCAATGGGAATAAATATATATATATATATATATAATATATATATATATATATATATATATATATATTTATATATATATATATAATATATATATATATATATATATATATATATATATATATATATATATATATAATATAATCGACATAAGATAATCCATTTTTGGCCTAAACCTACCAAGTGGGCACAGCCATATGAAAAGACCTACGGTTGTGGGATTTTCTATATTTTCTGTTTTCTGTAGAGTTATGTGGCAGCAAGAAAGTAAATATAGATCGACGATTTTAATATCATTAATAAAACTTTTATACCTTTCCGTCGCCTCTTACGACTCATAGGGTAACTTGTCTCTTTCACTTACGAGTATGTTCCAGTCATTATTATAAAATAAATCTAACTCTGGCGCAGCATGGCTGTCTAACTCAGAACAGTTCCGAAGCCCAGATCAACGGAGAAGGTTTTATCATGAAGGGCATCTCAACGTTAAACTCTAAAACAGCGCCAACCCGAGTTTCCTGGAGGCTGAATTCAGAACCAGCGCAAACATAACATCTTAAAAGTACTCCACAAAGATTAGTTTTATTATATAGCAAAGTATTGCTGTTCGTATGCGCTGTGTAAATCATCTGTCACACTTCCATCATTAATTTTATCCCTCTTCCTCCTTTTTCCTCCAGGTACTCCCTTGTCACATAGTCCCCTTTCTGGTAACCCCTCCTCAATCCTCCCCCTGCATGAAGAAGTTGAAGTTAGGTGATAAGATTCTGTCTGATAAGAGCTTCAGGAGTGCCGTCTCTTATGACGCATTTGGACAAGAAATTAATTGTAATTGTTGTTGTTGTCTTTCTTCTTCTTCTTCTTCTTCTTCTTCTTCCCTCATCCCGGCCCAAAAATGGACTCGTGGGAACAGGTGAAGTTCAGTATGCGTGTGATTTTTTTTTTCTAATAGTTTTTTTTTTATGTTGAAGGCTTTCCAGGAGGCATCTTTGGAGGGAGTATTCGAGAGCTGGAAGGCTGGGACAAAGGTGTCGGTAGCCAATACATGTTTTTATTTTGAATCCTAGAATTACTATTATTATTATTATTATTATTATCATTATTATTATAGCATCAGTAGAAGTTTCAGTTTGCTGTTTTGAAATCCATGTGCCTACATTAGGAGGTGAAATTTTGAAAATGGTAATGATGATCGTGATAATAATAACTAATAATAATAATAATAATAATAATTATAATACTTATTATTATTATTAATTGTCTTATTTTTCTTTTTTCGTGGGCATCTTCTCGTGCCCCTCTCTCTTGCTCCTCCTTTTCCTGTCCTTTGCTTGCGCAAAAATACGTGGGAGCTCCCTCTGGGTGTAAAATACCTTACTTCAGGCACGCGTGAATACTCCTATTTTTTGCTATAGAGTCTGCTATTTTGGATTTTTATTTTATTTTTTATTTTTAAATCTGATTTCTTCTTATGGATGTAGATTTGAAGTACTGACATTTTCGATGTACTTGTGCCTCAACAATACTACTACTCTTTCTACATCCTTTGACACGCTCACCTTCTCCCCCCCCCCCACTATATCGCATGTACAGGGCATGGGATTGATTGACCGAAATCCACATCGTGCTTTTTTTGTCCTTTGCGTGTTTCACTACCATTGACGCTGCTGGTACTTGTAATATACTTGCCTGAAGTAGTGGTTGCTACTGGTAGCGTAATGTATGACATTAGTAATGACGGAAGGAAGTATTAGAGGTGGTAAGTCAGAAAAGGAGTTGCTGTCTTTTTTTTTGTTTTCAGAGTGGATTAGGACAGGGGAGGGGGGGGGGGTCTTTTCTTGCCCTCATTGAAGCCTCATCGCTTCATTGGAAATGATAACGATCCTATTTTTTCCCCTATGAATATTACTCTGCATGTCGTAAAAGTCGACTCAATGGAGCATTGCGAGGGAACTGGGTGTCTCCTCCTCTGGATTTTCTTCCCTCAAATAGTTTAAGTTGGAGCATTTAAATAGTTAAGGTATTTGCTTTGATTCTGCCACCCCCCCCCCTAGATAGATAGATCTTGTTATTATTATTATTATTATTATTATTATTATTATTATTATTATTAATGCTTCTTTTGCTAGTTGTGTATCGATTCCCACGGCAGGAAAACCGGTTTTGATGCCAGACTGAACTGCAGAGGTAACATTCCTAATGTTTCCCCCCCCCCATTTGTTTTTTTATATTCACTTATGTATTTGTGTCTTGTTTGTATAATAATTTATTTACTTGTTTATATATATATATATATATATATATATATATATATATATATATATATATATATATATATATATATTATATGTCTGTGTGTGTGTGTGTGTTGAAGCCCGCTGTGTAGTGATAAGAGTGCTGTTACGATTTTATCTTGAACCCCGTTAACTGGACAAGCCGTGTTCAACACACCATTCGATGTCATAGCATAGTGATGAAACAGTACACAGAGTAAAGTCGACAAGTTGGCAGAACTAAATAATGTGCAGAGAGGCTGCTAATTTTTATATCAAAACCTCATTTAATCTTAATCATTACCGCCTTAATGTTTGTCATACTATTGGTTGTTGTTATTATTATTATTATTATAATCATCATCATCGCAATCATTAGTAATATTATATTATTATCGTAATCATTAATAATATTTTTATTATTATTATTATTATTATTATTTGTAGTAGTAGCAGCAGTAGTTACAGTAGTAGCAATAATGGTATCTATTATTGTATATTATTATTATTATTATTATTATTATTATTATTATATAATTAATGAATATATTGTTATTATTTACACAGTGACAATATTTTATTATTTTATTTTATTTATTCGGATAACTGTACATGGGGACGTGCACTAGGGCAATCCCAGTGATATTGCAGTTGTTAAACATTACAATCTATATTTGATTATGTATAAATAAAATATTAATAGTATTTGCAATTAATTTTAAATATCATACCAAAGTAATTAAGAATAAAATATAGTGTAATAATTTATTGATGGCAGAAGAGCACTCTGCGATTATTAATTAAAAGTTTTATATTATGGTTTACATGTATTAATAGCAGAAGAGCACTCTGCGATTATTGATTAAGAGTAATATTTGTAACAATATTGAGTGCTATCATTTAAGTTAAATTTCCAATTTTCCACAGTACCACTGCAGACAATTTGAAGCAGATACAGAATAATAATTTTAAGGTACTGTGTGGAGATTTGTAGCTCGCAGATTGGTCAGTGCAGCGACTGCTTCTTCCCATCTACCTCTAGACTCTGGAACTCTCTTCCTCTTTCTGTCTTTCCTAATTCTTATGACCTTTCATCCTTCATTTTAGAGCCTAGTTCCCCATATCTCTGGGTCCTCTGTACTTTTTCTGTTGTCAGATAGTGCTTTAATTGCACTATCTGTAAGTTAAAATAGGTAGTCAGTGCTAGAGAGATAAGCATCTTCTTCTTTAAAGTTGTTTATTAGAGTATACACTTCTTTAATTCCTCAGAGCTTCTATTCCTATAGTTCCTGTCACTCTCGATTCCCACCCCCAAGGGGGAGATTGTTGACTACGGACGTGACTTCTGCCCCTGGCAAAGGCTGACTTCTGACTAACTGGGCTCTTTTGCCAGTCCTGGTGGCGGCGGGTATCGAGTGCGTCACTGCCATCTGGCAACTATAGGCATCTATAAAATGCCGTGTGAGGCTATAGGCATCTATGATATGCCATACGACACCGTCTGTCGTTTTCCTTTGTGTGATATTGCCTCATCTCTGCCTTGTCCTTAACCTTTTTCTTTTCCTTCGTCTTTGTATTTTCTCGTGCCCGGGCCTTTGTTGATGTGGGCAGTTTCTGCCTGTCCCGGTGTCGAACTCATAAAAAAGTAAAAAATAAGTAGGTACGTATACATATATATGCATGTACATGTACCTATACACATACACACACACACACACACACACACATATATATATATATATATATATATATATATATATATATATATATATATATATATATATATATATATATATATATATATGTACACACACACACACACACACACACACACACATATATATATATATATATATATATATATATATATATATATATATATATATATATATATATATATATATATATATATATATATATATATATATCGACACACACGCCTTTTGAAAAATGTTTACATTTGCGTTGATATTTAATGTTGACTGAAAAGGCTCCATCTCAATGTTTTGGTTTACAGGCTCTTTAGGGTAGAAGTTCAGTTTCACAACTTCAGGAGGCAGCAGGAGCATTGTCCCTCACATAGTTTAGTCATGACGTCCAAGGAAGACTACGTTGATTGTTGTTCATGTTGGTCATTTATATTGCTCTCCATATTTTTGTTGCCTGTTGAGATCGAATCAAATGTGTGTAAGAGAGAGAGAGAGAGAGAGGAGAGAGAGAGAGAGAGAGAGAGAGAGAGAGAGAGAGAGAGAGAGAGAGAGAGATAAAAATAGCGTTCGTCTTTGCTTGTGACTCGTAATATGATGTTTTGTTTATATCAGAAAAAAATGGAAAGGGTTCGACTTTGTTGTAAAGTTTATCTTTTGAAGTCAGTGAAAATAAAATGTACAGGTTATGCTTAGAAATAAAGAATGAAATTCACCTCTAACAATAATAGCACTTATTTAGCTTGCAAAACTTTTTATGTAAAGCATGCATTTATGTTTAAAAAAAGGGGGGGGGTTGTTTATACATAATCGATGTACAAGCACTGACATGACACAAATCGCGTTTGGCCTGGGCCAATTTTTATAGATTATAATTATTTCTTTTTAATTGGGCGTGTGTGTTGCTCCTGTCATAATTTTCCCCGAGTCTCTGTTGGGGCCTGAAATGACAGACACCGAATGATAGAAGATGACCCCCCCCATTCCTTAGCTGTTCTGCCCGGATGCCCTTTACCCCCCCAAGTTACTCGATTCCTAGATCTTCTACCCTTAACTTCTGTGCTCTTAGCTTAACTATGTCTTCCTCCCCTAACCCATATTTTATCATTCCCAACCCTTGATTCTTGCTCTTAGGTCCCCTTACCCTATTTGCCCTATCCCTAGATCTTCTACCCTTAGCTTCCGTATTTTAGCTTCCCTATCCCTTGATGCTATAGCCATAGCTCCCCTACCCTTAGTTCTCCCGTTCCTAAATCCTTTACCCCTAGCATCTGTGCCTGAGCGCCTCTATTCCATGCTCCCCTACCCTTAGTTTCTCTAGCGCCCATTCCCTAGCTCCAGATCCATTACCCCTATTCCTCGGTCCCTAAATCCTCAATCTTGTCTCCTCTTCCCTTAGCATCACTCCCCACATTTGTCCCTAGTTCCCCTACCTTTAGTTCTTTATTTCCCCTGGCTCTCCCTTAACCATAACGTCCCTATTTCTAGTTGCCATGCCCCCCCCCCCAGTCTCACTCATATTTTTCCTCTTCCCCCTTTCTTAAGAAAACAATCACGCATATAAAAAATAGTGTCTCAGCTGAAAAAAATAACTACGTGCGTGTGATTACGTGTATGTGTGTGTGCGTATTAGAGAGAGAGAGAGAGAGAGAGAGAGAGAGAAATGAATAGTATAAGTTGCCACGTATCTATACCTTCAGATGATAATGATGATGATAATAATAATAATAATAATAATAAGATAATATGGTTTATTGACAGCATTTTCATCAAAGGAATTTTCCGAATTTATTGAAATAGGTATCCATTTAAGTTGCTGATTATTATTAGTGTTATTATTGGCAATAGTAGTAGTTGTGATTAACATGTATTATCCAAGTATTTATATATATAATCATGAGTAGTCTCGAATATATTTTCAAGGGTTTATCGAAGATATTTTCTTTATAATTATCAGTTAAACATAAGTCGGTCTTCTTCTTTTCTTCTTTTTCTTCTTTTTTTTTCTTCTTGTTAGTCATCAAGAATTAGCTTCCCTTTATTCCCTCCTAGGTATTATATTTATATTTACTAAATCGTTTTCTTTAATTATTTATTTACTCATATATTGCTTCTTATTTATTTTATCGTAGAACTACAGCTTGGTCATACAGTCTTTTTCATGCATTTGCCGTGTTATACAATTTTTCACCAATATGTCATTTACAATTTCCGCTCCTCTTTTCGAAGGCAGGATCCCTCACATAGATGCCCGATATCTAATTCTTCAAACCTCTCTCTCTCTCTCTCTCTCTCTCTCTCTCTCTCTCTCTCTCTCTCTCTCACACACACACACACACACACACACACACACACACACACACACACACACACACACACAAAGCGTTACGATAAATGCGATCATCGATAAATTATAAAAAGATTGAACCTCGCGAATCATAACATCAATATCTTTTTCTATTGCAAGTTTGGGCTGAATTTTAAGATCATTATTGTCAAGGCCAGCTGGTCATCGGGAGGGAGAGAGAATCTCTCCTTGTCTTACTTAGCAAGTTTGCAGATTTAAAGAGCTCTTAGACAAGGCTTGGGTTAAAGAGCTTGCGGAGAGAGAGAGAGAGGGGAATGTTCTTACCCAGCGTCTGATGTACACACAGTGATTGTTGCCTCCGTCTAATAAATAATAGTGTGTGGTGTAGCGAGAGCGTGTTGATGAAGAATCGACAGTGGTTGTCTTTGGTTTTCCTCCTTCCCCGAATGTTTCTTAAGCGTTAAAAGCTGTCCCATGCGTCAGTACTGGTGTGGTAGGTATAGCTTAATTTTCTTGATAACCCTTATATTATTCACTTTTTTATAACCTTCACTGCGTTTCTTAACCTCAACCATGATCTGGGTTCGTATTTTACCTAAATTTAACCAAATCTAATAAACGAAATTAACCCATAACTCACTCCAGCTTAACCCGAGCTGGTGCTATGCTATTCTAACATAAACCTAATTGAACAGTTATTCAAACGTAGTGTCATCCTACCTCTAACAACCTAATTATGGCCTACTGGACCTCTATCAAGGTTACTTCAAATTCTAAATATGATTCCGCAGGCATAATTACTTTTTTGTAATACGATGAATGGGAATATTTTAATAACCTCCAACAGATTGGTGTCACTGCTCTTCAGACTCATTCTTTAACCATACCTGGCCCTACTCATACTAAGAAAGAATGCAGGTGTGCTATCACAGGGAGGGCGTAGGAGATCTCTGAGACCTATTTGTGGAGGAGGTTGAGGTGATGTTGGTGGAGGAAGAGGAGCATAATGAGGACTGGTCAAGCCTCCACCTCCCCCCCTCTCTCACCTGTCTTGCATGCCTAAAATTCTCTAGTCTGAGGTGGACAGTGCGCCCCATTACGTACGAGTAGTTGTTGCTCTCTCTCTCTCTCTCTCTCTCTCTCTCTCTCTCTCTCTCTCTCTCTCTCTCTCTCTCTCTCTCTATATATATATATATATATATATATATATATATATATATATATGAACCATTTTCCCATGATAAAGGGGAATAGCTGAGTCAAGACAAATACTCTGACTCAGAGGAGGGGATTCCCAGTCCCTTTGTTCCTCCCCATTTAGTCGACTTTTACGACACGCAGGGGAACACGGAGAAAATATTCTAGCCCCCTCAATCGGGGGTATATATAATAGTAATAATAATAATAATAATTACAATTAGAATATGACAACATAAACGAGTGAAGATTATACATATATTACAGATTAGCGAGCATAAAAACTCTTACACAACAGATAAACATACAGTCCAGACTGGCAAATTAACGTATAAGTAAAAATAAGATAACCAGAGAGAGAGAGAGAGCGCCGATCCATAAACGAATAGATAATCCACAAATGAATATGCAAAGAGAGACGGGCAGACGTAGACGCAGCCTTAGGGAGTAAAAAAAAGGTATTTATTCTTGATATTTGAGGAATGAAGAAGAGTGGGCGCGTGCAACTATCCTGTGGGAGGAGCAATGGTAGGGGGAATAGCGATGGAGGAAGAGGTGGAGAGACCGCAGCTGCTCCCCCAGGGGCTAGGTCAGTATGAGGACAAGAAGGACGAAGTGCGCAGGTTTGTTCACCACACTAATGATGACTGTAGTGTGTGGAGAACGGCCTTATATATTCGTAATTGCAACGGAGTCTCTCTCTCTCTCTCTCTCTCTCTCTCTCTCTCTCTCTCTCATATATATATATATATATATATATATATATATATATATATATATATATATATATATATATATATATATATATATATATATATATATATATATATATTATGAAGGCAACCATCCTAGCCCTTGGTTGAAAAGGGAATCCGTGACGTAAAACCGGAAATATATATATATATATATATATATATATATATATATATATATATATATATATATATATATATATATATATATATATATAGTGCAGTTCTATGTTCAAATTATTATTATTTGCGTTGTCCTCGTTGTGATCTCCTCCATTTGTCTTCGTGCTCTTTTCCCTTGTTATCATTGTTCCTCCTCCACTCCTCCTTGTTTCATAATTTGTCCTCCTCTTTGAACTCCCTCTCGCCCTCATTTGAACAAAGATTGTCAAAAATAGAAAAGGCTCTGGTGGTGGTGGTGGCACACTCCATATTGGGAACTCCGTATATATCGAACCATATCATGGCCTGCCTGCCCCTGCTCTGATGTTTGTTTCTATTTGCTTAGATATTCATTCGCTCACGTGTTTGTGAACGTCGTTTACCTATGTGGAGCTTTGTTATCTGTGTGAACGCTTTTGTACACAGTGATTTGCTCTTGATTTTCATTTTACCTTTAATATGTGTGTGTAAATATGGCCAGTTTAAATATATGAATGACGAAAGTATAGCCAAAGGAAAACAGCGGAGTTGCCGTTGTGCTTACGCGTGCAATATTTGTGTGCACGTAGGGCTGCTTTCACACCAAAGTGGCACGTCACACTTGATATGCCACGTGGCTCACCAGTTGAAAACGAACATCCTTAAATATATGAAACCTTTCATACAGAAGTGGCATGACACGTCCCATGTGCCACGTGCTTGTGCATGTCAGTGTTTGTTTACGTCATGGGTAGTCCACCCCATATATACCATACACACACGCCTTCGATCATGACTCAACATGTTCATAGGCAGTGCTGTATTTTTATATCACTTATAATGTTACTACTACTTATGTATTTTGAAGTAACAATTAAAAAATGAAGGAACCCATGCTTCATCTTAGCTCGAATAAATTGCTGATAGAGCTAGTAGTTTTTCAAGATAATGTTTTTATTTGTATAGCAAAGAAACTACTCCTTCCTTCCTAGCTTACATAACTTGTCGGTGTATGGTTTTTAAATTTCAAAGTTCTCTGACTTGATTACAAAAAAAAAAGTGGACAAGTCAAGTAAGTACCTATCTCTCCTTTATTTTTATATGTATTTCATATTTACATTCAGCCTAATTTCCAAAGTCAACTTTAAAGCACTAAATCCTCAAAGTCTAGACATTATACTTTATATATTTGCTGTGCAACTACTACTACTACTACTACTACTACTGTAAGCGTCCCCTTCTTTTTCATTATTAGAACAAAACTAGTTCAGCGTGATAGACTGTGACTCAAATATACAAAGCAAAAGTTGAAAGGTGACCCTGTAAACGACCCTGCAACGTTGTGGTGGGTAATGAGGTGATTCTATTCGCCCTCATATTCCCTGCCTACCTCGCAGACGATCTTTGATGTGCCCCCTCCTCCTATGCTGTAAGACCCACTACAGACGTTTCAAGGTTGGGGAGTTTCTGTTGTGTTTGTTTGCTGACATGCACTGTTATCGACACCAGTATTATCATGATGATTGTTATTATTATTATTATTATTATCATCATAGACAAGTATTTTCTAGATGTAAAATAATTTGAAATGAGCGGAAGACGGGTTGGTACCACGAGAAATGTTATATCAATGACGTTAGTAATTTTATGACAGGAGAGACACCTGGACCGGACCCAAAGAAAAAATAAATGCCCACAACGAGCAGGGTCACGAAGAATACATAAACAGAGATGGGAGTGTTGTGTCTTGTCAGATGTGAAGGGATAATAAGAGATGCGTAACGAATATCCAAGAACCGTAACTACAGAAACCCTTAACATCGAACTGTTCTGGACAGTCCTATTTATGTTCAAAAGACCCTTTAATTGTAGTATCACAACGGGCGGCTGTTGACGCATAGTATGCGAGTACAGACATTATGTATGCTTACTTTCACGCATAGGAAGAGATGCATACGCAAATATGTATGCGTTCATTTTTAAATAGATACACATATAGTTATACATACAGAAATAACTGCTTATATAAATATTGTATTCGTATATGCGCATACTTGCATAAATAAATACACATATCTTTACTTGCGTACATACAAAATACATGCATACGTAAATACTTACATGGCTACATAAAGAAGCACACCTGTATGCATGCATGTTTACAAATTTAAATACGTACATGCACGGACGCATGGTTCCGTCCATCCATGCATTCAGAGACACAGATTCATACAGGCACGGATGCATGCACCCATCCATAAGTACATACATACAACTGTATTTCCGTTTTTACTCTTGGTTATGTCACGTATTTATTCCTTTCTTAAGAAAAAAAATCGTGAGTGAGGCCATGTTAGCTCAGCTTTACACCAGTTTTTATAGCTTACGAAGACATTCATTCATTCATTCATTCTTACAGTCATATATATGTACGTGCGTTCATTTTGTCATTCATTCGGCCATTCGGTCTTCCTGTCATTCATTGTTTCGTTTGTTGATATTCACTTATATCCGATTTTTGAAGCCCCGTCACACCCTTTGTATTCAAAATTTTGGACCATCATTATCCTAGCGGGCTATTTGATTTAAAAACAGTCTGGGATATAAGGGGAACCAACACAAGACAGAGCAGTGAGCTCTTTATTCACAGAACAAACACAGAAGCAGGTTCAAAGATGATCACTATCAAAGGGCCAACACTCTGGAATAATATTCCAGAGCATCTTAAAAATGCATCCTCCTTCACAGCTTTCAAAGGCAAACTATATAGTTTTCAACTGAAAATAAATATGTGAATATCCCAGAGTTTAAAATATTTCGCAATGACCATGGCCGAGGGGGTGGGGTTTGTATTTATGTTAGAAATTATCTTAGTGCATCAGAAATAACCACAGGTTTAGAAAAAAACTGAGGAGTTCGAAGATTTATGGATCACTGTGCAGTATCTGAAACTTCCATCTTTCATTGTAGGGTGTGTTTACCGTCACCCTAAAGCACCTACCAGTTCATTCAATCATCTGCTAGAAACATTCAGAAATATCTGTGTGCGTCATAAACCCATATACATACTTGGTGATTTTAATGATGACTTGCTCTCAGCAGATAACAAAATGAAAAGGTTGATCAAAACTGTGAAGTTAACACAAATAGTGACAAAACCGACCCGCATAACCCCTAATTCTAGGACTCTTATAGATCTGATAATAACAAATAAAGTGGAAAGTATACCCTATTGGGACGTAGTTCCCTGCCCAATTGCAGACCACGAGCTGAACATTGCTATGCTAAACATAAACAAGCCCAAAAGGAGGCCTCTCCTCAAGACATTCCGGTGTCTAAAAAATTACTCCTTGATATCTTTTGTGAAACATTAATCAACAACACAAATGCACTTAATAGAATTAAATACACAGATAACGTCGATTTGCAGGTTGAGATTTTAACAAAAGTCTTCCTTGAATGCTTAGGTAGTTGTGCACCCATTGTAACAAGAAAAATAACCCGCCCCTCAGCCCCCTGGCTAACTAATGACATCAAAGAGGCAATGCAAATCAGAAATCAAATACAAAAAGAGCTAAAAATGAATAGATATGATATGACTCTCCGAGAACGTTATAAAACAGAAAAGAAACGTGTCAGATCTCTCATCAGTGTAAGTAAAAAAGACTTACAAAAAAACAATTTAATGACTCTAGACATGATACAGCAGCAACATGGAAAGTGATAAGAAGCATGATACCAAATGAAAAGAGTACCTCGGAAAGTTATGAAAATATTAGGGAGTTGAAAGACAAAGCAGATAACTTTAATAACTATTTTGCTAACGTTGGCAAAAATACATATGAAAAAACTCAAGAAAACATCAACTCAGTGAATATGAGTAATTGCTTAAATGACAATTCTTCCAATGAAAACACAAGAGAGTACTTCAAGCTAACTCCTATAGATTGTGCTACCCTAATTCTTACCATAAAGAGCCTAAGAAATTCTGGCTCTTATGGTTCAGATGGTATACCATTTCAGTTCATCTCAAGATGCTCTACCCATGATTGCATCCTATATTCTAACTATTATGAACACTTCCATTGTTAATAAAAAGTTTCCTGACTTGGAAATTATCACATGTAATACCTCTGCATAAAAAGGGGGACAGAGAAGATGTGACAAACTATCGTCCCATTTCCCTGCTACCCATTTTCTCTAAAATATTAGAAAAAATTGTTGCATGCCAACTTATGTCATATTTAGAATCAAATAGACTACTAACGATTAGCCAACATGGTTTCAGACCAAAACTCGCGACGGAAACTGCACTGCTTAAAGTTACGAATAGTATATATAATTATATAGATATGAAAAAAATATCTATACTAATTTTGTTAGACTTATCAAAAGCCTTCGACAGTGTAAACCATGAAATTCTTTTAAGTAAATGTATTAACTTAAATATTGATCCAAGCTGGTTTAGCGAGTATCTATCTAATCGTAAACAGTCCATACGTCTTAACAACATTATCTCTGTGCCAAAGGATGTATCATTTGGTGTTCCACAGGGATCAGTACTTGGTCCTATCCTCTTCTCCATTTACGTAAATGATCTATCTTCTTTCATTTCTGACTGTCTAGTCGTACAATATGCAGATGACACTCAACTACTCCTTAGTGGTGATATTAATAATCTCCCAGAGCTAACTTTAAGAGCAGAAAACACTCTGTCAAAAATAAAACCTATTTCCAAGAAATTGGGCTGTTAATTAACGAAAGTAAAACACAATGCATATTTATTGGTTCAAGGTTCCACATAGCACAAATTCCAGAAAACACAACAATTAATTTTTGCGATAATATTATCACACCTAGCAAAACAGTCAAAAACCTAGGAATTCACTTTGATAACCACATGTTGTTCGATTCCCACATAGATAAAGTATGCAAAAAGGTTACAGGAACATTAATGTACTTATCACGTATAAAAGACAATTTTGAGACTACCACTCGAATAACTGTTGTTGAATCTCTAGCCCTAAGTCACATTAATTACTGCACAACTGTTTGGGGATCTACCACTAAGACTCAGATAAACAGAATACAGAAGCTTATTAATTTTGCAGCTCGAGTTGCCCTGGGAGGAATAAGAAAATATGACCACATCACACCAGCTCTCAATAAACTTGGGTGGCTGCGGGCAGAAAATAAGGTCGCTTATGCTATTTATGTTTTTGTATTCAAAATTTTGGACCATCATTATCCTAGCTGGCTATTTGATTTAAAAACAGTCAGGGATATAAGGGGAACCAACACAAGACAGAGCAGTGAGCTCTTTATTCACAGAACAAACACAGAAGCAGGTTCAAAGATGATCACTATCAAAGGGCCAACACTCTGGAATAATATTCCAGAGCATCTTAAAAATGTATCCTCCTTCACAGCTTTCAAAGGCAAACTATATAGTTTTCTTTTGGACAAATAGTTGCTGCTCATTAAGAACTAATTATTCTCATTGCAAGGAAAACAAATATGGAAATGATGCCGATAATAACGATCCTGTATCTAGTGGCATACTTACTACTTTATTGTTAACATTTTTATTACAGCATTATTATTTTCTATGAAAGCTACATTTAATTTAACTATATGTCTAACCCTCTTATTTATTAGTTTAATTACATGTCTACTTATAAGTTACTATTAATGTTGAATAACCATTGTACAAAATGGAAATAAATGTTTGTTTGTTTGTTTGTTTGTCTGTCTGTCTGATAACCACTGTTAGTTCCAGTTTTACGTCACGGAATCCCTTTTCAACCAAGGGCTAGGATGGTTGCCTTCTTTCAAAGGACTTGTTTTGGCAGATGTAATCGTTACCCCGAGTGCATGCCCTTGCTGACCTCACCGTGACGGGGCGCGAACCCTCGACCTGACGTCTCAGAGTCGCGGACGGTACCGCTTTAGCCACGCTGACTACTAACCACTGTCAGCTCCTAAAACTACTGTAGAGTCTACTCGTGGAAATAGCAAGCCCTGGTGAGGGTTGATGGCACCTCGACTTTCTGCAGGAGAATAATAGGCATGCAGTAGACTTGTCCTTAATGCTATGCACTTCCATATCAACTACACAATAAAGAAAAATAAATCATGACTGTGGGTAACATCATCAGCACTGTTAGCAGAAGCCTAACCTTGGTTATGTCACCTTTGGGTTAAATACGGAAAAGATAAGAAAGATTCTATTATCTTCTATTTTTATCTCCAATCTGTTGATACTACTTGTCGGTAGCTCAGTGGATATATAGCCTTGCTGTCACCCAGGAGGTCAAGATTCTCCTTCATCACCCCCTACCCTACCCTCCTCAAGGTAACTCACATCAACTCTCCTCAGCAGAACATCTTTGTTCATTGCCGTTTGAAGGAGTAGAGAAAGATCTGCAGGACAATTTTTAGCATTTTTTTTTTTATATTTAAAGGTTGTAATGATAGAGTCGCAGAACCTTTTTTTTTTCATAATATTTGGAAAAAGGGGTTAAGGTAATGAGAACTACAGGACTCATCATTGTTCTTGATGAAACCTGAGCTCTGTGAATATACTGTTCCACCAAAAATTCTTTAAAAAGGTAGGATAACTCTCTCTCTCTCTCTCTCTCTCTCTCTCTCTCTCTCTCTCTCTCTCTCTCTCTCTCTCATCCTCTCTCTCTCTCTCTCTCCTCTCTCTCCTCTCTCTCTCTCTCTCTCTCTCTCTCTCCTCTCTCTCTCTCTCTCTCTCTCTCTCTCTCTCTCTCTCTCTCTCTCTCTCTCTCTCTCTCGGGTATATATGTGTGCAGATCTTTTGGATGAATAATAATAATTATTATAATCTATTCATCTTCCTATGGGCTAATTTCTGAATACTTGATTCTTCCTCATTCCACACTCTTGCTAACTGATGGGCTTTATCGACTATGCGAGCATAACGGACATAAACTATATATATATATATATATTATATATATATATATATATATATATATATATATATATATATATATATATATATATAGAAACAGCCAAGGTATATGTATGATGTATATATATATATATATATATATATATATATATATATATATATATATATATATATATATATACACATACATACACACACACACACACACACATACATACTTTTTCTCAACCTGTCATAGACATGAATGAGAATGAATTTTTTTTCTTTTGTAAAAAAAAATGGATTTGATTATTCTCATAATTAAAAATTTTCCTCCTTTTGTTTCATGCATTCCTGTAGCACGCGGTCATATTCATAGAAGGTGAATATGTTTCAGTCTGTTTGTTTCTAGATTGCGTTCATTGAATATATTTTACTCTGTTCCACATATTCTTTTTATATTCTTTAGTGTTGTGTCTGATTTTCTTGTATTCTTTGTGTACCTAATGTATATTTTATTTATTTTTACGTATTTGTGTGGTGTGTATAGTAGTAACTTTAAGAATTATATCTTTATATTTGTCGTTATTTGTAATGTTCCCTGATGGTGATGTTACTGTGTACCTTTTTAATATAAGAACATACTACTTTAATGTTGACGCTTCGTGTCTATTAATTATTATTAATTTTATTATCATTATTATTATTGTTGTTATTATTATTGAATGCTATGATGGCTCTAATGAGAACTGAAATCTCGGATATACTTTTCTAAATATAGTTTGCATATATATATATATATATATATATATATATATATATATATATATATATATATATATATATATATATATATATATATATATATATATATATATATATATATTGCTTTGTCCATGTTATTATTATTATTATTATTACTACTGTTGTTGTTCTTGTAGATGTTGCTATTATTATTATTATTATTATTATTATATTCTGTGTGTTTGTTTTTGTTTGCAGAAGTGGGAATTGTTAGTGCTGTCTCGGCTGAAGTGGGACTTGGCTGCCATCACTCCGCACGCATTCCTCGACCAGATCTTGGCTCGACTACACCTTAGTTTTCCCGAACCGCAGATGCGGCTGGTGAAGGAGCATGCCACATTTTTTATAACCGTTTGTGCTACCGGTAAGTACCAACATGCACTGACAATGATTGAATGTCATAAGCCATTCTGTTTTTACCTCGTCGGTTTGGCTTTCCTTAATTGCATGGTGTCGTTGTTTCTATAACTAATTTAAATTCATTTTTTTTCCTATATCGACATTTTTTTCCCATTTTTGGCTTGTGGGTTGCGGTTCTACTTTCAAATGAAGGAAGGCTGAATAGATATTTTTTTTTTCTCCTAATAGACCTCTTCTGTTTACGTGGGGTCGCCGTTTCTTACCTACCTCATTGAGGCAATAATTAAATTTGGATATCAAGTTTTACTGTTGGTTGCCCCTTCTGACAGAACCTCCTCTCCATTTGTCTTGGAGAAAGCCCTTTGTAGCGGTTCTCATCCTCTTTCTTAGCGCTTTTTCTCATACTTGTGGGTCGCTATCTCTTAAAACCCTAAATGGTGAGTGTATCATTTGTTTTCGACCCGAGTGCTGCCGGCCTGCAATTATTTCATGGAAAATGAATTCAATGATAGCAATAACTTGTAGCTCATATGAATATGACCAAATATATAATGTACAGTAAATAAATGTACCTGAGAGGGAGTGCTTGCGCACGCTTGTTCCCTTGCATGGTTATTGATTAACAAAATGAAGAAGTCTTCTCCATTCGTGTAAAAGGAGGAATGTCTTTTTAGCCCTAGCTTTACACTATATCGACAGCCTTTTTCCTTTACAAGGGGGGGGGGGTCTATGTCTTACCAATGTATTTAAGGGATTATGAATATTGCAGGAATAAGCAGTTATATCCAAGAGTGGATGTCTGAGTGCACATGTCCCCGTGTACAAAGATATTAGCATAGTAAAGAAAAATCTATCATGCCTAGGGAAGCAAAACTACATTTTTTAAATCAGTGATGTCGAGACTCTTAGTAACGCCTATGTCAGCAACTTGTGGCTGTTTAAAATAGTGAAGTGAAGCCTTTTGCAGTTATTGCAGTGACCCAGCGTGACCTCTTGTCTGTGATATGGCGACAGTATGTCATCTTGGCTGGAGTTCGAGGTCGGAATGGGAGGGGCGGGTCTTAAGTCCGTGTAAGCTCTCTCTCTCTCTCTCTCGTGTGTACTTTGCTCTCAGTCAAAAAGTTCTTAATTCGATCTCTATAGAACTTCGTTTTGTACTTTTCCGTGTCGCATTACTGTAATAGAGAGGGCGATGCGAGGTAATCCTTCACTCGGAGAATCGAACACCTTCAACAGATATTCAGCTCTCTCTCTCTCTCTCTAACTGTTATATTGATAGAAGACGTAATGACTTGAGGTTTCTGTTTATATAAATATTGTTATTATTATTAATATTATTATTATTATTATTATTATTATTATTATTACTAGAGGTAGTAGTAGTAATTAGTTTCTGGTTTCGATTCATAATTTTTCTACTTCTATAGCCATAGCTAATTATTTTTTCCTAACCTTCTCTTCTATAGTTATCTTCGTTTAAGGATGATAGCAGGATAGTTTACGGATAGAGCGCTGGATAGGAGAGGAGAGTATAGGATAGTCGTGGGAGAGAGGAACAGATAGCTGGAGTCAGGCTGTCAGCTGTCAATCCCTTAAGTGCTAAGGTGACAGATTTCCTGTCGCCCTTGTGGCTGTTTCCGTGTGGCTGGCTGGCCAGTCTGAATCTGCTTCCCCTGAGAGAGTAATAATAATAATAATAATAATAATCCTTTATTCCAATGTACATTGGGTATTTAAATAAGATACATATATATTCCAGATAGACATCTGTGGTGTACGATATAGACATACTAAAACAAGCAAATCATAAAGATGAGTGTACCATTAAAATTTACAAGTAAAATCTTCCTTTAAGAGCAACTTCTTAAGATTATATTTAAAAGTATACACTGAACCAGCATTTTTTAGTTCTCTGGGAAGCTGATTATATAAATGAGGTCCACGAATGTTTATATCTCTTGAGCCAATATCAGTTTTAGACCTTCGTACTAATAAATCTTCCCCTTGACGGGTAGTTAACCCGGTAACTGAGCTTACTGTAGAAAAATTATACAAGCAATCAGGAATATTGTTTCTTAGTATATTAAAAACAAAGGTACATATATCAAAAACATATTTATCTCTAATCTTTATCCATTCTAGATCTTTTAAAACCGGAGAGATGTGCTCGTATTTTCTTACATTGCCAACAGCCACTCGTGCTGCAAAGTTTTGTAACTTTTGTATTCTTTGTAATTGAGTCTTATTGGTACATCCCCAAACTTTGAGACAGTAATTAATTAAACTCATAGCTAAGGACTGGACAATTATTATACGAGTTGATGTTTCAAATGAGTCTTTTACCCTATTTAGATATATTAGAGTACCCATTACTTTTTTATAAATTTCATCTATATGCATTTCAAAATTCATGTAACGGTCAAAATAGACACCTAGGTTCTTTACCGAGTTCATTGGCTTAATGATATTACCGTTAAAATTTATATGAAGATTGTCATCAACTTCTGATAATAATTGTCTGGATCCGATAAGAATAGATTGGGTTTTAGTTTCATTAAGTAACAGACCATTTTTTAGAAAGTAACGTTTAGCCATATACAAAATTTCTTCTGCTCTACGAATAATATTTTCTAAATCATTAATTTCTCCTTCAATTAAGATTTGAGTATCGTCAGCATATTGAATGACATAACAGTTAGGTAAATATTTTACTAGATCGTTTACATATATTAGAAAAAGTATAGGTCCTAGGATCGATCCCGTCACATAATCCCCTTGTTAATTTGTTCTAATTCGAACCAAGGCATTGATATTGTTCCCAGGAAGGAGATAAGAGACCTTGTGAAGTACCGATCTACCCATCACCCAACACACATAATGGTGTAACTGTTGAGCCTTTTGAGTTGACTATGGTTACCACACGATAGAGAAATCTACAACCTCCTCTTTTACCTTAAATTATTATTGCGAAGAACGCTACATGGATTCGGGTCATCTTGGGTGGAAATCAAACGCAATATTATACCGTTCTAGCCTTGGAAATAACTGTTTGTTTGTCATCATTTTTTAAATTTATATTTTAGACTGATTGGGGATTCAAGTTTATATATATATATATATATATATATATATATATATATATATATATATATATATATATATATATATATATATATATTTTATTCATGAAATAACTGTACATTGGGTGGGACATGTGCACACGGGCACTCCCAATGTTATACAGTTGTTAACATTACAGTCTATATTTGGCCATGTATAAATAAAATATGGAATTTTCAATTCATATTAAAAATCATAGCAAGTAATTAGGAATAAAATATAGTGTAACAATTGACTGATGGCAGAAGAGCACTCTTCGCTTATTAATTAAAAGTAAAATATAGTATACAATGCTTAGTTTGATCGTGTTTACATCAGCGGCAGAGTTAGGTGCCAAAATTCTACATTAGTTTACATGTAATAATAATTTTCATTAGCCCTTACTAAGTGCTCTATCATTTAAGTCAAATCTCCGCTTTACATGGAAGATTTTCAAAAGTTACCACATAAACGCTACTGACAATTTGAAGCAGATATAGTGTAACAATGAAATAAGTAGATACATTAATATCCATGCACGTATATATATATATATATATATATATATATATATATATATATATATATATATATATATATATATATATATATATATATATATTTGCGTATACACATAAGTAACCGATTAGATGAGCAGCTAGAAGTGTCACTGGGTCCTCTTAATCATGCATGTCTAGGAGGGAGAGAGTTTGTGGTATTCATTTCAGCAAAAAGAGTTATTGGTCCTTTCCACCGATATATTTATGCATGCACACATACACACGCAATCATGCATATATCTATGCACACATATACATACCCATTGTAAATTCCTTTTCGCTGGAAGTAAGGTAGCCTTTACAGTACACTTGGAGGATATATAATGCATATGTTATTTTGTAGTGTATGGACATGAATGAAAACGTTGGCATTCCATACATTTTTGTGAAGGAATATGGTAATGCATAACCCATACAGTAAAGTATTCCCCTTATTTTTTTTATTATTTTTTATTTATTTATGTAATTTTTTTGTAGGCTACCCCCCAATTAAAGGGGGAAACAGCCAAGGTAGATAAATGAATAAAAAATAATAACCCATAAATACCACCCAAGTAATCCACGTACCCACACATGCCATTTTACATACCATGTTTTGAGCTTAGTGGTACTTTATGGTACTATTTTGAGGGTACTGTACTTTGTCGTGTGGATGCTTAGCTTTGGTGTTTATTTTTTCATATATATATATATATATATATATATATAATATATATATATATATATATATATATATATATATATATATATATATATATATATGTGTGTGTGTGTGTGTGTGCTATTTTACATTTTTTATGTTTATTACCTTCTTGGTGCATTTATTTACTATAAAAATCGCAAAGCCTTATATTTTGTGAGAATTTTGATAGTCCAATAAATAACGATGGAAATGGAATTTGATATTAAAGTATTAAATACTGATGCATATTTAGTGCCTTTTGTTGTATTAAAGTTTAATATATATATATATATATATATATATATATATATATATATATATATATATATATATATATATATATATATAGAGAGAGAGAGAGAGAGAGAGAGAGAGAGAGAGTATAATAATAATAATAATAATAATAAGACTTTATTTCCAACGTACATTGGGTATTCAAATATGGGTGTACTATTAAAATTTACAAGTAAAATCTTCCTTTAAGAGTAACTTCTTAAGATTATATTTAAAAGTATACACTGAACCAGCATTTTTTAGTTCTCTGGGAAGCTGATTATATAAATGAGGTCCACGAATGTTTATATCTCTTGAGCCAATATCAGTTTTAGACCTTCGTACTAATAAATCTTCCCCTTGACGGGTAGTTAACCCGGTAACTGAGCTTACTGTAGAAAAATTATACAAGCAATCAGGAAGATTGTTTCTTAGTATATTAAAAACAAAGGTACATATATCAAAAACATATTTATCTCTAATCTTTATCCATTCTAGATCTTTTAAAACAGGAGAGATATGCTCGTATTTTCTTACATTGCCAACAGCCACTCGTGCTGCAAAGTTTTGTAACTTTTGTATTCTTTGTAATTGAGTCTTATTTGTACATCCCCAAACTTTGAGACAGTAATTAATTAAACTCATAGCTAAGGACTGGACAATTATTATACGAGTTGATGTTTCAAATGAGTCTTTTACCCTATTTAGATATATTAGAGTACCCATTACTTTTTTATAAATTTCATCTATATGCATTTCAAAATTCATGTAACGGTCAAAATAGACACCTAGGTTCTTTACCGAGTTCATTGGCTTAATGATATTACCGTTAAAATTTATATGAAGATTGTCATCAACTTCTGATAATAATTGTCTGGATCCGATAAGAATAGATTGGGTTTTAGTTTCATTAAGTAACAGACCATTTTTTAGAAAGTAACGTTTAGCCATATACAAAATTTCTTCTGCTCTACGAATAATATTTTCTAAATCATTAATTTCTCCTTCAATTAAGATTTGAGTATCGTCAGCATATTGAATGACATAACAGTTAGGTAAATATTTTACTAGATCGTTTACATATATTAGAAAAAGTATAGGTCCTAGGATCGATCCCTGAGGGACCCCAAACAATACCTTCTTGCGACTTGAAACTACATCTTTTATTCTGACTGACTGGTAGCGGTTTTTTAAATAGTTCTCGAACCAGCTTGGGTCAATGTTCATTTTTTTGCATTTTTCTAATAAGATGGTATGGTGTACACTATCAAAAGCTTTAGAAAGATCGAGTAGTAGTAGCAATGATATTTTCTTATTATCTATATTTTTGTATATTTCATCTGATATTTTCAATAAGGCAGTTTCAGTTGATAATTTTGGCCTGAAACCGTGTTGACTTTTTGCAATAAGTTTATTTTTTTCAAGAAACTCACTTAACTGATTTGCAACAATCTTTTCAAGTATCTTTGATAAAATTGGTAGTAAAGAGATTGGTCTATAGTTAGAGACGTCGTCAGGATTTCCATTTTTAAAACCAGGAATTACATGGGGATTTTTCCATAAATCTGGTTAAAATATTGGTAACTATGGAAGTATTGATTATTACCGTCAGATAATAAGCTATTACAAATAATGAATCTCTAATAAAACGAAAACAAATTCCATCTGATCCATATGCATTAGAGTCTTTCAGATTTTTTATTACTAAGATTACTGTATTACAATCTACTGTAGTAGGGTTAAAGACATCATTACTTCTATTGAATGCACTATGTTCTTGAAGATTAACATTATTATTATTATTACTACCATCATCACTATTATCATTACCATTACTACCACCATCATTATTATTTACACCATTATCAACATTTCTATTATTATTACTACTACCATCATCATTATTATTACCACCATTACTATTATTGATTTCATTTATTATTTCTTTTTTTGTTTTTTCAAAGGTTTTTTTCCCCATTTCAGCGAAAAAATTATTGAACTCTTCTGCTTTAGCACTTACATCTACCTCATCGGGTATAATTGATATGTTACTACTTTTATTACAGTTATTGGAAAGCATGGTTTTAGCAATTTTCCATGTAACAGAGATATTGCCTTTAGCGTTTTGAAATTCATTTTTGTAATACTGTTTCTTACTGTTACTTAATAATGATTTTACTTGTTTCTTATGCTCTGTAAACTTTTCTCTTAAAGGGATATTATCTCTTTGTAGTTTTACTTCATTTTGTAGTTTGTCTCTTTCTTTCATAATGTTTTTTATGTCATCTGTTATCCAAGGAGCGGGGGGACGAAATATTTCTCTTGTCACGAGTGGTGCACATCGATCTATACATGATGATAAGACACTGGTTAAAATATTTACTTGTGTATTAATATTATCGGTATATAGAATTTCATTTAATTTATGTACTTCATTCATAAGTAAACTACAAAGTAATTCTTGTGAATAATTTCTTAAGCATCTGAATGTTTTAAAGATTGGTTGTCTCTTTGGTTTGCGAATATTTAGGGACGTTACAATTTCCTCGTGGTCTGCTATAGGGCTTGGCATTACGTCACACTTAGTTATCATATGTTTGGAGTTTGTTATTACTAGATCGATTTGGGAAACTGAAGTGGGAGTGATTCTAGTTGGTTTATTTATAATCTGTTCTAGATTTAAATTCTTAATAAGTCAACTCATTTTATTTTCTCTTTTTAGTTGATCATCATTAAAATCGCCATATATAAAAACTGGTTTGTTTTTTAAAATTATCTCCTTAAAAACGTCCAAAATATATATATATATATATATATATATATATATATATATATATATATATATATATATATATATAGAGAGAGAGAGAGAGAGAGAGAGAACGAATTTGCATGAATATAACCTTACTAGAAGATATAATAATTCTTACAAAACAGTTTAGAAGAGAGACTATGAAGATAAACTGGCCATATTTTTTGGCTACAGGTAGAGAAGAGATGCGTAAGGAAATAAGAAAAAGAAGAAGCAAGGGCTGACTGGCTATGGAAGGGGGGGAGGGTGCATGGTCATAGTGTCTTAGTGGGGAAGGGGAGGATAGCAACAAGGGTTAAGGAAAGGGTTAAAATTATGAGTTATGAATCTTATATTTTGTTAGAACTCAGGTTAATAATAAGGTTATAAATACGTACTGACACATTTTTACGCACAGCACTTGACCTGTCCGTATATGTATGGGTAAAGTACGTACGTACATTTTTTGACCTGTTTAACTATGTACTGATCAGATGGGGGTTTCCATAGTTGGGTCATCATTTTAGGGTTCTGTGTACGTTTTGGTAATGACTTTAGCTAGACTTAGAACCGGTGGCTCTCTCTCTCTCTCTCTCTCTCTCTTTTTTTTTTTTTTTCGGAGACAGTTTTGCTCTCTTCTATCTCCCCCAACTCTTCTTGTGGATTTGAAAAGGATGCCACAGCTGTGGATTGTTCCTCCCAAGTTAGTAGGTCTGTTGAGAAAAAATATATATATATATATGGACACCATTACTAGACCCAAAGCGTTTTCTGCATTAATTGTATGGAAATGGAAGGCCTGTATTGGAACAAATGCAACATGGATTTAAGATGAAAATTTTATTTTCTAATGCCTTACTCTGCACATACAAGAGTTGTAGATTTCTTTCTTACAGCTCATTGGTAATTGACAAATTAAGCAAATTTAATTTCATTATCCCTTGTCTGTTCAGATGTGATACCTCAGTAGATGATTAGCACTGGCACGAATGCACTGAAAAATTATAGGGATCATAATATTAAAATGTTATATATATATATATATATATATATATATATATATATATATATATATATATATATATATAGAGAGAGAGAGAGAGAGAGAGAGAGAGAGAGAGAGAGAGAGAGAATGTTGATGATATGCATTGGCACGACCCTCGGAGACTCAACCAGGGAATTGGCGCCATTAAAAAGAGCAGAGAGCAGGAGTCGGTCTTATAAAAGAGAGAGAGATATGATGAAATTAATAGAGCGCTTTAATAATTTTTTTATAATTGTGACACTAAGATGGGCAAAAATAAAATAAAAAATGGGCCTGACACGATGAAAACATAAAGTAAAAAGAAATAGAGATGGGGAGTGTTGTGCCTTGTCAGACGTGAAGGATAATAAGAGATGTGTAACGCATATCCAAGAATATTCGGTGTTGATATAAGCATAGAAAAAGAACCGTATCTGCAGGACAGTCCTATTTAAGTCCAAAAGACCCTTCAGGTGTGTGATGAAAATAAATGAATAGTACTTATGATAAACAAAGAAATGATAAATAAATAATTGACAAACTTAAAAGAACTGCGACAGAGACCCTGAAAATGGCCATCAGCAGCGATGATTAAGAGAGCAAAGTAGAGAAGAAAAGAGGGAGTCCAGAATATACTCATAAACTGAAGCGTTTGTTGACTTTTTGGGTCTGTCTGTCTGTCCTCCAAAATGGGACCACGAAACATGATCATCTTTTTCTCTCACACACTTGGGAAGGGATATGATGATGATGATGATGCCCATACATCCCCCCATACAATTTTATCCATCATTTGCGTTTTTCCTTTTGCTAAAATTTCACCATATGATTAATTTATTTCCTGCGTAATGTCTGTGTTTCTTTTATTATTTTCCTCCTATTGTTTACTTATCAATTTCTATTTTATTTCTAATTATTTGCAATGAGTGTATCTTCTGCAGTTATGTCATGTAAACTAGAATTGAATTTTTGAACTAATAAGCTACAGATATAAATAAAGTATAAAATGTAGAGAACATCTTCATATCATCGGCAGTGCCGCCCACGCACACATCTCCCCATGTACATTTTTTGGTTATATATATATATATATATATATATATATATATATATATATATATATATATATATATTTTAATAGAGAGAGAAGGAACATATATCTGTCTACAATTTCTTGATGGCTCTTTCACCACATAGGTTCTGCTTTCTTCAGCTGCTGGTGAGGGTTGGTGGACTTCTCGAAACCAACCCCTGCTTAGGGATGGGGGGGTGTTGTGTTACCAATTTCTGGTCATAGTTTTGGTGAGAAACTCCCTCTCTCTATTTCCACCACTTGTCGAAAAACATCTCTATTTCCCTCTTGGCTCCTTTACTCCCTCACCCCATGTAATATTTTAGATCCAAATAAAATAAAATATTTGAGAATGCTTGGTCTTGGGTCACTGTGACGTTTGGGACTGAGAAAACGGAGCGTTTGAGATATCCAAACTTTTATTTTTTTAATTTTGATATGTCCAAATTTGGTTTGCTTATTGTTTCATATTTCCAGTAGTTATTTGTTTAATATTTGAGGTGCTAGACTGTTTATTGTTTGAGATATCCAGATTTTTAGTAGAGATGTCCATGTATTTTTTTACTAATGAAATAACTGTACATGGGTACATGTGCACATGGTCACTCCCAGTGATATGCAGTTGTTAACATTACAGCCTATATTTGGCACAACGTCAAAGAATAGCCCCAAATGTGTATTCCCTGCGTGTCGTAAGAGGCGACTAAAAGTGGACGAGGCAAGGGGACTGGAGTTCCCCGCTTGTATTAACCTCCCGCAAGACATCAAAGAAGAAGGGAAGTAGAGGGGAGAATAATTTCTCCCCAAACTCTAGTTTTGGGGTGTCTATATGTGTGTGGTTGTAGTACGATAGAGAGCAAAAGATGTGTGATTGGATATATGTTTGGTAGGAGGAGGATGAATGTATTGGCTTTGTGTGAGACTTAAGATGAAAGGAAAAGGAGAAGTGGCATTTGGTGATGTGACAGGTAGGGTGCCTGGAGTTGAAAGGGGGAGAGCGCGAGATGTGGCATTATTGATGAGCGAATGGATGGTAAATAAGGTAGTGGAATGGAAAGAAGTGTCATCGAGGCTGATGTGGGTTGGGGCTAGGATAGGTAGGGAATGTTGGGCTTTTGTTAGTGCATATGGGCCAGGATGTGATGTCGCATGACTGAAGTCTTGCTAGAGGACAGAGGGGACATTGAATACTCTCTCTAGTGTTTTGCTGGGATAAGGCCAATATTAAAAGGGTCACAAAGATATATGGCTGGTCCCATGGGACTCAGCACCTGGCGTCAAGTACCTCAAGAGGGTGTGAGATATCAACAAGTCCTCTATTCCCAATACCACACATGAACATTTGACCTAAATGGAAGTACATGCCCGGGGGAGATACCCAATGGCAATAGACAATTGCCACCCACTCCTTTGCAATAGGCTTGTTGAAATAGCTTCTCCCCAAAATAGGAGGGACTCCACTTCGAACCTGGAGTTGATTTGCAGGACTGGATGTCACTTGAGTTAATTGGCAGGACTGGATGTCAAGCCATGCCCTGCCCTTGGGGTATTTCAAGAACCACCCAGGGCAGGCACAGTTAGTTAGAACTTTGCCCGGGGCACGAATATATCATAGATTTTGTTAATCATAGGGCGGGGGCATTGAGGCTCGAACATGTAAACTCAAAATAAATCAAGATAAAGGAATCACCGCTTGTCCATTCTTACCTTGTACCCGTCTGGTACTAATATTAACGTAGTGAGAAGAATTCATCACGACAGTGAGAGAAGTGAGGAAGAGAGGGATGAATTCTTGAATGAGTTAACTAGGTGTGTGGATGGTCTGAGTAGAAGGAACTATGTACTTGTGTTGGGTGACTTGAATGCCAGAATGGGTGATAGAGAGGTAGAAGGTGTTGTAGGGAAGTATGGGGCACCAGGTGGGAATGAGAGTGGCGAGAGACTGTTAGATATGTATGTGGAGCAAGAATTGGTGATAGGTAATAGTTTTTTCAAGAAGAAGTTAATAAATAAATATACATGGTTGAAAGTGGCAAATGGAAGAGTGAAAGAAAAAGCACTGATGGATTATGTGATGGTAGCAAAGAGCATGATTGGTAGAGTGCAAGATGTGCATACATTTAGGGGTGTGGCTGCTGGGATGTCTGATCATTTTTTGGTTGTAGCAAAAGAGTGGGGGGATGTAGAAGGGAAATGGTGAAGGTGGAAGAGTTGAAAAAGCCAGAGAAGAGACAGGAATTTCAGGACAGGTTGAAAGTGGCATATGACAGGGTGAAAGAAAGAGAAGTTGGAGAGTTAAAGGAGGAATGGGGGATGATGAAAGAATGTGTTGTGGGACATGCAAGTGATGTGTGTGGAAAGAGGTGTATTGAAGGTGGCATGAGGAGGGGCAGCAAGTGGTGGAATGAAGGTGGAAGAAAAAAAGAGGGTGTTTGAGGAATGACTGCATTGTAACAGTAGGGAGAAGTAGGAAAGATATAGGGTGAAAAATGTGGAAACCAAGCAGAAGGTAGAGGAAGAGAAGGGGTTGGCAAATGTTAGCTGGGGACAGGATTTTAGTAGGTCATATGAGGAGCATAAAAAGAAGTTTTGGAAAGAAGTGAAGAGAGTAAGGAAGGGTCGATCGAGGATGGGAGAAACAGTGAAAGATGTGATTGGACAGATGTTAATAGGGAACAATGCAAGGAAAAGATGGGCAGAATATTTTGAGTGGTTGCTGAATGTTGAGGAAGATAGAGAGGCAGCTATAGTGGCAGTGGGGGGGGGGGTGTTCAAGTGCCAGTAATGGGAGATGAAAATGAGAGAGAGATTACAAGAGAGGAGGTGAAAAGGGCATTGTATGAAGCAAAAGCAGGTAAAGCACCTGGAATGGATGGAGTGAGAGTGGAGATGTTGAAAGAACATTGGAATGGTTAGTGAGAGTGTTTAATAAATGCTTTATGTTGTCAATGATGCCAGTGGAATGGATGATTGATTGTTTAGTGCCCCTATACAAAGGCAAGGGAGATGTGTATGAATGCAGTGATTTTAGGGGTTTATAATAAGTTTGTTGAGTGTGGTAGGAAAGTGTATGGGTAGGATACTGATTGATAGGATTAGGGATAAGACAGAAATTGTGATTGCAGAAGTTCAGAGTGGTTTTAGGAGAGATAGATGTTGTATAGATCAGATTTTTATAGTTAGGCACACTTATGTGAGAAATATTTAGCAAAGGGTAAGGATGTGTATTTTGTATTTTTGGATCTGCAGAAAGCATATGATAGAGTTGATAGAGAGGCAATGAGGAATGTTTTGAGGTTATATGGAATTGATGGTAAACTGTTGCATGCAGTGAAGAGTTTGTATGAGGGCAGTAGAGCTTGTGTTAGGGTAGGGAATGAAGTGAGTGAGTGGTTTCCAGTGAGTGTGGGACTGAAACAGGGATGTGTGATGTCACCATGGCTGTTCAATTTGTATATTAATGGAGTCGTAAGAGAGGTGAATGAGGGAGTGCTTGGTCGAGGTTTGAGAATGGTAGATGGGGATGATAATGTGTGGGAGCAGAGTCAGTTGCTGTTTGCAGATGATACTGTGGTGGTGGCAGATTCAGAGGAGAAGCTGTGTCAGTTAGTGTCAGAATTTGGAATGGTGTGTGAGAGAAGGAAGTTGTGAGTGAATGTGGGAAAGAGTAAGGTTATGAGGTGTACAAGAAATGAGGATGGTGCTGGATTGAATGTTATGTTGAATGGAGAGACACTTGAGGAAGTTGATCAGTTTAAGTATTCAGGCTCGGTTATAGCTGCAAATGGTGGAGTGGAAGCAGTTGTGTGTCACAGAGTGAAGGAAGGATGTAAAGTGCTGAGTGCGTTGAAAGGAGTATGATGAAGAATAGAGGGTTGGAAATGAATGTTAAGAAAGTTTTGTATGAGAAAGTGGTTGTGCCAACTGTGATGTATGGATCAGAGTTATGGGGTATGAAAGTAAGTGAGAGATGGAAACTAAATGTGTTTGAGATGAAATACCTGAGGAGTATGATTGGTGTATCTCGGTTGGATAGGGTTAGGAATAAAGTGGTGAGAGCAAGAACAGGTGTGAGAAGAGAATTGGCAGCCAGAGTAGATATGAATGATCTGAGATGGTTTGGCCATGTGGAAAGGATGGATGCTGAACGACTGCTGAAAAGGTGATGAATGCAAGAGTTGATGGGTTAAATGCTAGAGGGAGTCCTAGGTTTGGGTGGATTGATGGAGTAAGGAGAGCCCTGAATGATAGGAGGATGGATGTGATGGAAGCAAGTGAGCGTGCTAGGAATAGGAATGAGTGGCGAGCGATTGTGACACAGCTCTGATGGGCATCTGCTGTTACCATGGGGCTGCATCTTACAGAGGTACCTTGTGGGGGGCAGTAGGGGAGTTGGCATTCATGAAGTGACACAGGTTGTGGAAGAGCCTGGAGGATGGGTTGTGGCACTCCAGCAGTGCCATCTGAATGGTCGCTAGCTCCCTCGTCATTGCCCACTGAGCAAAGTAATCCCCTTTTTTATGTCGGCTACCCCACAATTGGGGGAGACAGCCAAGGTAGATAGATAAATAAAATTTTAGATGAATTTTAAATTAATTTTAAATAATCATAGCAAGTAATTAAGAATAAAATGTATAATGTAACTATGTATTTTAGTTTTGCTTGAATTTTGAGTTATCCAGATATTGTATGTGAAAAATATTTAGTTTAGTGTAAGTTGTTTGAAATTTCATGATTTTTTTTTTTATATTTTATCTTGTTTGAGATGTCCATATTTTTATTATTTTAAAAGATTCGATTTCTTTTACATAGTTTTTCTTAGAAGTGATATTTATAGTATTTTCTTTTGATATATATCGTATATCCAGCAAAGAAAAAATATCCTTATAATTAAATTTGATGTGTTCGAGTTTTACTAAAAGCTAAAATTAAATAAGTAAATAGGCTATAATAAAATATATAAAGACTATAGCATCATTTGAGGTCTAAAGTAAGGAAAATTGTAATTGGAGATAAGTAAATAACTCTCTCTCTCTCTCTCTCTCTCTCTCTCTCTCTCTCTCTCTCTCTCTCTCTCCTTGATATGTATGACTATGAAGCACCTGTGGTGTTTCTATTGCTCATCTAATTAAATGCCTGCATATGTATATGTGCCTACTTATTATTCTAACCTGAAAATTGTTATTCTATATCTGCTTCAAATTGTCTGCAGTAGTACTGTTGAAAAGTGAAGTGTAATTTGTAGCACTCAACAAGGGCTATTGAAAATATTGTTACAAATATTACTCTTCAATTGCTCTTCAATTATTACACTATATTTTATTATTAATTACTTGCTATGATATTTAAGGTTAATTGGAGATAAGTAAATAACTCTCTCTCTCTCTCTCTCTCTCTCTCTCTCTCTCTCTCTTTCTCTCTCTCTCTCTCTCTCTCTCTCTCTCTCTCTCTCTCTCTCTCTCTCTTGTGATTATGGCTCTTATTTATTATTTTTGTAACTTTTCAACTGTAATTTTTTTTGTATACAGTAGCATTTATGGTATTGACGGAAGTAGTTATTGTTTTAATGTTATTGTTTTAATGATTTTCTTTATAGTATAACACTTTTTGTTATATCATATTATTAGAGAGTTCATGAGATTCCTTTTTTGTAACTCTTGTTTTTGTTTAGGTGTTGGTGACTAATATTTTATCATTGATTATTCTTGTTATGGCGTTCACACTTTTATTATTATTTTCATTATTTCTTGACTGTTATTTGTCCTTCTCTCTGAAGTGCCTTCGCAGTTAGTTTAGTGCTGTGAGGAGGACCCACAGAATGAATGAGGTTAAATTATGGCGTCTAATTGAAGTTAGTCTTTGAGCTTGATCTTTAAGCACAAAATCCATCTTCACATAACCCTTGCCCCCAGGCTAACCTAACCTAACCTCTTCGCCGCCTTTCATAAAAGGTAGGTCCTTTGGGCACGAGCTGGATGTATGGAGGTGCTGTTAGAACAGCATCTCAACACGCTGTAAGACTGACCACAATGGACATACCCAGTAGGTCCTGAACTTGGCCAAGGCGGAAGTACGCATTTCATTTTGCCCCTACTTTGGAGAGAGAGAGAGAGAGGGAGGGAGGATGTGTTGGGTTATTGGCTGAATAGCCTCCGTAAGAGCGAGGACCTAGAAAAAGGCAAAAATACCAGTCACGGAACTCGCGTGCTAAATCATCCTCCACCTCTTCCTCTCCTCCTCCTCATATTATTATTATTATTATTATTATTATTATTAATCCCCCCAAAGGAGGGGGGGCTAGAATACGTCCTCCTTTCCCTGTGTGTCATAAGAGTCGACTAAATGGGGAGGAGCGAGGGGACTGGGAATCCCCTCCTCCGTATTTTCTTTTCCCAAAGAGTTAGAGTATTTTGCCTTGACTCAACCACTACCCTTACAATGGGAAAAATGCTCATTTATATAGAATACCATTATGACTAATACTGATATTAGTGTTATTATTAATACTTATTATTAATGTTATTATAATAATAATTATTATTATTATTATTGTTATTATTATTATTAACACGTGACGGAATGATGGCGCGAGGGCAACGACCCGTAACGGACGTATTTTTCAAATCTTAACTGTTATTCAAGATTCGAACCTTTGAGCGTAACTGTGGCCGAATTTGAACCTTGGCGGATAAATTATTCGACCGTAAACCCAAAACCCCACCTTCCTGTCGGGTGTTTGGGTGAAGGGGGTTTTCTGTAGGTGGGTTGAGCGTATGTACGTGCGTTAGAACGCCTTTTGATGAAATGCGTACCCTCGCTAAGTTCTTATAGAAATTATATATATATATATATATATATATATATATATATATATATATATATATATATATATATATATAGGATGCGGCCGTGAACCTAGATCCCCCCCCCCCCAGGATCAATTGGAGGCATATGGGTTAATTATGGGGGTTGAGAGTACGTAAGTACGTATGGATCTGTTTTTTTTTTTTTAAGTACGCGTGCACGGCTCCTCATTAGGGAAAAAATCTGAGAAAACGTGTTTTATAAATAGCGAAACTGTTCGTATGTAAACCTGGAACGCTCACAGGCTTTGTAGGATTAGGGGGGGGGAAGAGGGACATCCTTGAGGTATGAATGAGAGGGGAGGAAGAGAATAAGGATAAAGCTGGAGGAGAATCATTGTGGAGTAGAAGAGGAGGAAAAGTCAGAGAGTACTCTTTACCTTTTCAGTGAAAAAATGGAAAATGGAGATTCTTGTTATATGAAGGAATAAGAGAAAAGGGGCCTTCGAGGAAGATGGAAATAGATTGGAAGATGGAAAAGGACACTGTAGAACCTAGTCATAGTAGGAGTCGGAGAGAGAGAGAAAGAGGAGGGAAATTCGAATCTCTCTTTAGGTGTGATGAGGCTAAGAATGAATGTTTGAGGGAAATCAAAGGCTAAAGAAGAGGGAGTCGATTAGGAGTAAGAGAAGGACGCCTAGGTTAGGTTAGGTTAGAGGAGTCTAGCGATAGAAGTTGGTGGAGGAGATGGAGTATCTTGAGGTAGGAGTAGTCTGATGATGGGTGGTAGGAGGAGGAGAAGGCCTAGGGAGATGGAACTGTCAGGATAGAGGATGCAAAAGCAATAGGAGATGGAGGGAGGGAGGATAAGGAGGAATTTAATGAGTCGTAGAAGGAGGAGGCAAAGGGGGCCTAGGGAGATAACACTTCCAGATTGGGGGAAGCTGACAATAGGAGTTGGAGGGAGGCCTAAGGAGGCATTTTCAAATTGACGTGTGTCCGTTCGTGTGTGCGTGTGAGCCAATCCTACCAGATGTTCTAGCAAAGAGAAGTGTTCGCTAAGTCATAATTATGGGCGGAGGAAGGGAGAGGAGAGGAAGAGGCGTTGGAGGAGGGAGGAAGTCATAGGCCTTGGAGGGAAGGGCCTCCAAGATATACATATTAAAAAAATAAATAAAAAAATAAAAAAAAGGTCCTGGTATAGGTTTTTGTCAGTTTAGGGTGCCTTCCAGGGGGGGGGTCTTTTATTTTACTTGAAAGAGGAGGAGCTGGAGTAAGAGAAGCTTCAAGATGAGCAATGAGTCGAAATCACGTTAATATTATTATTATTATTGTTATTATTATTATTATTATTATTATTATTATCTTTGTTAAAAATAGTATTATATTAAGACTTTTTCCATAATATTAGTTAGATAGGTATATTATCCCCATATCTAAATAAGTGATCTCGAGATGCTGTTTCTCCACAGATCTCAGTAAGCTGTTTGTTGCATGTGATGTGCAGAACGGTTATTAATACCATTTGAATACCATGCTAGCGTAGATAGCGTTGGGGAGCGTCATGTGAGGAAGGCTGATGATAGTGGAAGTGGCTTTTGATAGGAAGACATATATATATATATATATATATATATATATATATATATATATATATATATATATATAGAGAGAGAGATATATATATGAGAGAGAGAGAGAGAGAGAGAGAGAGAGCACGCATGTAATTTTGACCTGTAGCAGTTACAGTGACGTTCCAGACTCCAGGCGGAGAAAATGGAAAGTGAGAGAGAGAGAGAGAGACCATAAAACGATATGAAGGGGGGGGGGGTTGGCGTGCGGAATTAAGATAGAAAGGATTTGAATAATTAGAAGAAAAAAATTAAGAAAAAGTATTGAGTGGATATGAAAAGGAAACGAAATTTGCCGTTGTAAGATCTGATCCTAAGGAAATACCCAGGAAGTAATGCCAAAAAAAAAAAAAAGGAAATGAACAGAAAAAAATCAACTGGAGAGACATATAAGAAGGAAGACAACTGATGGCTGAAGCCAGAGTTTGAGTCACAGTCTTCTCTGCAGGTTTAGTGAATGGCGTCATAGTTAATCGGTATCTTCAGTATGACCGGCCTGCGACGCCCACTGTAAAATGAAGTCAAAGACGCTCACCTACAAACACACAAAGCGTGGAGAAAAAAAAAAATTTCTTGAAGGTTATAAATCGGGCGGTCTTTTTTAGGTTGCGAATTATCATCGGAAGAGCCTTAAACACGGATTGTGAACACATAAGGTTTTAAGGGGGGAGGGGGAGGGGGGAGATAAAAATTGGCCTTGGTGGGTCCAAATTGTAGCGACGATTGTATGGTGTAAAGAGAGAGAGAGAGAGGTAAAAGTAACTTAAATGATGTTAATATTGTCCTTAATGTACACCGCTATTTAATAGATATAACTAATAACAAGAGATGAAAAAATTGGATATCCCCTTAAAAGTAAACTTTACAAGTAACTACGAAATTATTATAATTAAATTAGAAAAGAAACAAGCTAAGAAGTGGGAATGAAAAAAAAACTAAAAGGAATAATAAATAAATAAATAAAAATTATATGAAATATGAAATAAGAAAATAAATATATTCTAACAGACCACACAAAAGAAAATGAAAAACTTAAATTTGAGATGACGAAAATTGAAAAAAAAAAAACACACATATATATATATATATATATATATATATATATATATATATATATATATATATATATATATATATATATATATATATATATATATATATATCTATATATATATATATATCAACAAATACAAGAGGCCCACATAAAAATAAAGTGTACATGTATATATGTACCTACGTATTACTCTAATCTGAAAATTGTTATACTATATCTGCTTCAAATTGTCTGTATTGTTTCTGTGGTAAAGTGGAGATTTGACTTAAATGATAGCACTCAACAAGAGCTAATGAAAATTATTACTGCGTGTATAACTCTTAATTAATAATCGCAGTGTGCTCTTCTGCCGTCAGGCAATTGATACACTATATTTTATTCTTAATTACTCGCTGTAATATTTATAATGAATTGCAAATTCTATCAACATTCGATTTATACGTAACCAAATATAGATTGTAATGTTTAACAACTGCAATATCACTGGGAGTGCCCATGGACAGTTATTTCATTAATAAATAAAAAAATAAAAAGCATGTATGTGTGTACGTAAATGAATAAGGGTGAGTGGGTCACCTGCTTGTGTGTATGTACATAATGAATAAGGGTGAGTGGGTCACCTGTCTGTGTGTGTGAGTAATGAATGGAAAATAACGTTGCTTGGTGAAAGTGCCGCATAATATAGGGGAGGGAGTGTATATTGCTCTGTGTATGAGAGAGAGAGAGAGAAAGCAATCCGAGGACCACACCTGAAGTCTCAGTTGAAAATGTCAAGCCAAGAAGAGAAGAGAGGTGTTTCTTGTATTTCATATAATGTCAGTCATGTTTCATGTTTGTGTGTAAGTACTGTATGTTTGTATGGGGAAAATAATAAGTACATTGCAATTCTTCGCTATGTTAGTGTTTTTCTTTGCAGCATATTTTGTAAGTACTCACTGAAGCCGCTGAGTTAACATGGGGATACCTCGCTCGTAAAGTGCAATGTGAAAAATTAAATGATATTGAATATCGTTAGCCGTACAATATTGTTGTCAAATTCAAAATAATTCATGAGCTATATATATATATATATATATATATATATATATATATATATATATAATATATATATATATATATATATATAATATAAGTACAAACTGTTAGCATACAGCACTAAATAGTAAGGAAGCCCATCAGTGAAACAAAACTTATAAAACAATGCTATATTTCGGATCCTAACTGGATCCCTGCTTGAGAAGGGATCCAGTTAGGATCCGAAATATAGCATTGTTTTATAAGTTTTGTTTCACTGATGGGCTTCCTTACTATATATATATATATATATATATATATATATATATATATATATATATATATATAT
>JAXCGZ010011322.1:387500-405000 GCA_037179515.1 Halocaridina rubra
TATTGTAGGTTTCTCATCGTAATCTTACTTTTTCCTTTTCATGTAGCGTTGGGAGATAAGCTTAAAGGTCCTTCTTAACTCTAGGAGATAGTTTTCCAACCTGCACCTCACCTCGCACTTGTGATGCCTGACACGGATCTCTGCTCCATTAAATAAAATTGTGTTCCATATATTAGCTTCCCATCTAAGACTGCATCACTGTGACAAGAGAATGAGCCCTTAAAGAATAATATCTGGTACTGCAATTTTAAGCCATAGAATTAGTGCATAAAAAAAAAATAATAGAACGATATATGAAACCGAAAGGAAAGATATTTTAAGGGCCAGACCAAATAAAGGAAAGAAATCCAGAGAATGCGTTGCTTGATCTACGACAATGGATTCTCTCTCTCTCTCCACATACACACGCACATTACACACACACACACACACACCTTGTTCCTTGTATATGTAAATGACCTACCAGAGTCTGTATATTCATTCATGAATATGTTTGCAGATGATGCAAAGATTGTGAAGAAAGTAAAAAACGAGAACAATGGTAGAGAACTTCAGGAGGATCTAAATAATCTGCATGAGTGGTCAGAAAAGTGGCTAATGAAATTCAATACTTCAAAATGTAAGGTAATGAGAATGGGTACAAGTGCAAGAAGGCCCAAGTTTGACTACTCGGTGGCTGGAGTACAACTTCAAGAGACAGAAAATGAGAGAGACCTAGGAGTAAACATACTGGCAGATTTGTCTCCAGAAATACATATAAATGGCATAGTAAGGGCAGCATATGCATTCTTATCAAATGTAAGGGTAGCCTTCAGGCACATGGACAAGGAAATGTTCAGAAATATTTATGTAACCTATGTGAGGCCAAAACTCGAATATGCAGCCCCCTTTTGGAATCCGCACTTGAAAAAGCACATAGCTAAGCTTGAAAAAGTTCAAAGACATGCCACGAAACTGGTGCCAGAAATACGCAATCTCAGTTATGATGAGAGGCTGAGGGAATTAGACTTACCATCACTCGAAGCTAGAAGAGTAAGGGGGGATATGGTGACAGTCTTTAAATTCCTTCATGGTTATGATAGAGTGGATAGGGATCGATATTTCGATATGGCTGGCTCTAGAACTAGAGGTCATAGTTTGAAGCTTCGTAAGAAAACTTCTTTGCAGGATGTAAGGAAATACTTTTTCAGTGTAAGAGTAGTTGATAATTGGAATTCGCTAAGCGAGGAGGTAGTTAATGCTATCTCAATCCATAGTTTTAAGGACAGGTATGATAAGTATCACTAAGTCTAAAATGGAACCGATCAGGAGACGGGAAGATACGAGCTTTGGGCTCTTTCCCGTAAACACAATTAGGTAATCACACACGCACACACACACACACACACACACACACACACACATATATATATATATATATATATATATATATATATATATATATATATATATATATATATATATATATATATATATATATAGTGTGTGTGTGTGTGTGTGTTTATTTGTTTCGGTTTTGCGTCCTGTACTTCCAATTCTACTAAGGGCTAGGACGTTCCTTCTTGTGAAGGAGTTTGATTTCGGAATATGTGATTGTTACCCTGAGTGAATGCACTATCTAACTTCAGACCGTGGCGGGCCGAGAACCCTCTACCTAACGCCTCAAAATAGCGGACGCTACCACTTTCCCACGGCACCCTCTCTCTCTCTCTCTCTCTCCTCTCTCTCTCTCTCTCTCTCTCTCTCTCTCTCTCTCTCTCTCTCTCTCTCCCCTGCATTATAGTTTACTTCTCAGTCTCACAGGTAGTGTTTGGAGATTTGTAGCTCGCGGATTGGTCGGTGCAATGACTGCTTCTTCCCATCTACCTCCAGACTCTGGAACTCTCTTCCTCCTTCTTTAATTCCTAATTATTATAACCTGTCGTCATTAAAAAAAAATCGGATATATCGTCATCTCAGGGCCTAATCCTGCTCTATCTCTAGGTCCTCATTACTTTGACTCCTCTTCAGTCTGTCCTTTTCCTTTGTGTATCATTATGTCATCTCTGCCTTGTCTTTAACCTTTTTCTTTTCCTTAGTCTTAATGTTTTCTTCATGCCCGGGCCTTTATTGATGAGGGCAGGTTTTTTTTTTTTTTTTTTTTTGGGGGGGGGGTTAGGGGCCTGTCCTGGTGTCAAAAATAAAACCTGTATATCTTTCTCTTTGTAAATAACTATAAACTATGCAGCTCGTCTTTTATGTATCCATTTCATTTAAATCGTCTCCTATTTATCCATATACCTATATTATTTCTTCTCTCTGTCTCTGTATTTATGTAATATCTATTTCTAATGCTGTGTTTAAGCTTTCCATATCTTTATAGTTTTAATTTATGAGAACTTATGATTTGCGGAGTATTGTAAATAGCCTAACCATGGGAAAGGCTGAGAAAAACAGGCGCCACCGTCCAAACTCCCTTTATTCTGCTTTCGAAATTTTTTTCTCTCTCTCTCTCTCTCTATATATATATATATATATATATATATATATATATATATATATATATATATATATATACATATATATATATATATATGTGTGTGTGTCTCACCCTCACTGAAGAGCTGCGCATCGGGCATATTTGTTCCCTTCTATCTAAACTTGAATTCGTGAAGATACTCCTCTCCATTGAACATGACCACCTCCATTGTTGTACTCATTGAACCCGTTGAATTGTCAAGAACTGAAGCTACGCAGGAATCCCACTACTCCTTTCCTATCACTCAGTGGCACCTATATGGGAAGATGTTGAACTCGGGACTTCTTGGGTGATGGGAGCCAATTGTTTCATCCTCTGAGCTATAGAACGGGAAATGTTGTTCCTCCTTTGACTCACACCTCTGTTGGCATACTCACAAGACCTGTTTGGTAAACAAACAAACATTTATTTCCATTTTGTACAATGGTTATTCAACATTAATAGTAACTTATAAATAGACATGTAATTAAACTAATAAATAAGATGGTAATAAATATAGTTAAATTAAATGTAGCTTTCATAGAAAATAATAATGCTGTAATAAAAATTTTAACAATAATGTTAATAATAAAGTAGTAAGAATGACACTAGATACAGGATCGTTATTATCGGCATCATTTCCATATTTGTTTTCCTTACAGTGAGAATAGTTAGTTCTTAATGAGCAGCAACTATTTGTCCAAAAGAAAACTAAATAGTTTGCCTTTGAAAGCTGTGAAGGAGGATGCATTTTTAAGATGCTCTGGAATATTATTCCAGAGTGTTGGCCCTTTGATAGTGATTATCTTTGAACCTGCTTCTGTGTTTGTTCTGTGAATAAAGAGCTCACTGCTCTGTCTTGTGTTGGTTACCCTTATATCCCTGACTGTTTTTAAATCAAATAGCCAGCTAGGATAATGATGGTCCAAAATTTTGAATACAAAAACATAAATAGCATAAGCGACCTTATTTTCTGCCCGCAGCCACCCAAGTTTATTGAGAGCTGGTGTGATGTGGTCATATTTTCTTATTCCTCCCAGGGCAACTCGAGCTACAAAATTAATAAACTTCTGTATTCTGTTTATCTGAGTCCTAGTGGTAGCTCCCCAAACAGTTGTGCAGTAATTAATGTGACTTAGGGCTAGAGATTCAACAACAGTTATTCGAGTGATAGTCTCAAAATTGTCTTTTATACATGATAAGTACATTAATGTTCCTGTAACCTTTTTACATACTTTATCTATATGGGAATCAAATAACATGTAGTTATCAAAGTGAATTCCTAAGTTTTTGACTGTTTTGCTAGGTGTGATAATATTTTCGCAAAAATTATTTGTTGTGTTTACTGGAATTTGTGCTATGTGGAACCTTGAGCCTCCTGGCTAGTACAGTGGTAACGCGCTGGCCTCGCATTCGCGAGGTTGACGGATCGCGCCTGGTCCAGGCAAGAGAGTTTAAGCTTTTTACTGGGGAGGTTACTGCTGTGGCTGGTCACCACAGTGGGGGGTTGGGGCCTGTGCCAGTTGGCGACCACCCTATGGGTCCTCCATGACCCGTTCCACCCATCCGTGGGTGGAGAATCTAAAAAAAAAAAAAGTGGAACCTTGAACCAATAAATATGCACTATGTTTTACTTTCGTTAATTAACAGCCCAATTTCTTGAATATAGGTTTTAATTTTTGACAGAGTGTTTTCTGCTCTTAAAGTTAGCTCTGGGAGATTATTAATATCACCACTAAGGAGTAGTTCAGGACCTACCAGGCCGTGGGCCATACTGCCCTCTCCTAATTGCTAATTACTAACAGCTAATGTTGGACGTGCAGAGCCCGTTGAGTTGACAGTAGCACATGTAGGACGCCACTAGCCTCTCATATTCTCTAACTGTAATATGGCTCCCTCAACCTCATACAATACTTTTCTCTCAGACATTGTAATGAGGTCTTTTATTTGACGGGCAGGTGCCGGGGAACCTTTGCTTTTGGCAGGCGGTAGGGGGATTGGATGGACACTATCCGACCAATGGGAGTATCTTGGAAGGAGGGGTGGTACGATGCATTTGCGGTGGGAGGAGAAGTCTATTGTTGGGGAGGGGGAAGACCTCGTTATGGCCGCTCAGGAAGGGATGTATGTGGTAGTGGTGGGTTACTCCGGACGTGGGTATTGTGCGGGGGAGGGGATTCTGTAGTAGGGTACTGTGTCACTGGTACACGCACAGCTCAACTCAACCCAAACACACGCTCCATATCGTACTTTGAAGAAGGAGACGGAGGACTCTTTAGTCGGTCCGCGTGCGAATATCCAGCCTCTCAAACCCGCATTAGATCGGGAACTCCCCCCCCCCAAAAAAAAAAAAAAAACCGTTCTGGGGCCGACTTGGCTTGACAGGACAGCAAGAGGGACTCCTTGGTCTTCGGGACCCTATATTCGTGACTCCGTTTCACCATATGACTAATTTTTATTACCCAGTAAATAGTCTTCTTGATTCATTACTTCAGCATTTTTAGATAGGCGAGAGAGGACCTTTGTGTATAGACACTTCCCCCCCTCCTCAAACATCGTTATAAAATGAGGAAAGCGAGGTTAAGCCACCCTTCAGAGAAACCATACACATACACAACAGACTATATATATATATATATATATATATATATATATATATATATATATATATATATATATATATATATATATATATATATGAATCATATTTTACTCCAGACCGGGTTTAAACCTAAGACACAATTACCAACAACGCCACTAAAGGTCTAAGTCAGAAGCCAACCTCAAAGTTAACTTCTTTGCTATGAATGAACGCATTTCTTTCTGAATGCCTTTTTGTTTATATTACAGCTTCTCCCTTCCTCACTCGTGGCTTCATTTCCGCATTTAATTCTAATACCAATATATATATATGCATCAGTAATAATGAAATAAACATTAACATATGTGAAAACATGAATTATATTTTACCCTTGACCGAGGCTCCAGCCTAAGACGTCATAATTACTGTGCCTAAGTGATACCAACTACACCAGTGATATATATATATATATATATATATATATATATATATATATATATATATATATATATATATATATATATCGTTCACATAATGCACACTAGTGTTCAGTTCTTGTTATTTAATGTATTTTCTAAGATCGTGGCTTTCTTTAAATATTTCACGTCACACTTTTGTGTTTCTGGGCACTTTGCGCACTTGTTTTTTAAACTTCCATGAGTGTTTTCTTTATTCCATTTTTTCTATTGTGTTCTTATACCTAGTTTTTTTTATAGTACTTCAGTATTTTTTTTTATTTATACTCTGTATTTTATTTTAATTACTTTTAAGGATTATATTTAGCATGTGTGTTCCCTCCAATATTTTAATTGTTTTAATTCGGTCTCTCTTTCGAGTGTAATAATTACTCAGCTTCAGAATTTACCCTCCGAAATGGACTGTTTGTAGTAGGCATAAACGCCACCCCCACCCCCACCCCACCCCCCGCTTTAGTTATTCCTCAGTAGTTCACTTAATCACATTTAGAAAATTCACGTGTGCACATTTTTTATTTTAATTCTTTTAAGAAATATAGAAATATCTATATTCGGTTCAATAGGCTATTAATAAGTGTCATCACTAGCTTAGACTTGCTTCATGCTGACGCTGTACAGCTCAAGATCAACCCACGCTTTTTTTCGGTATTGAAACTCCCTTCTCCAATCCGGAAATACATCCCTTCTTCGTCTGCAGGTAGGGCAAGTTAAGACCTGTTGTTGTTACCTTGCCAAGTATTGTTTGCAGAAGAAAGACAAAAGGAGAGAGAGAGAGAGATTCTTCGATATAGTGCAGCATTTCGTTATTTCGATGCGTTTTTCATTGTTACTTTGAAACGATGTTTTCCCAAATCTGCACCGAAAATAGCAATGTGACGTAATACCAAATTTGGGGGATTTGAATCACCTCGAATTAAACTTGTTTTGCGACGTCTCATTTAAATGGCGTGTTGAGGGGTGGGGTGGGGGTGGGCGGAGGGGGGGGGATCGGTAAGATGGTTTTACCTTGGAGTCGTTCATTCCCCTATTCCACCGACTAACCTTGAAGATCGAAGGGTGCCAACGGAGCAATGCATTTTTTCATACTTTTATATTTAATCAATAAGTTCTTTCGGTACTTATTCATATGCCTATTTGTGTGTGTGTGGTTTTTTTCAGTCATGACTGGCTTCGCATATAGACTTAAACAGTTTGTAAAATTGTGAAAGAAATGGATGATATTTTGGGGGGTAAGTGAGGATGAGGTTTCATGAAGAGGTGCCGCTTGAAAGCTTTGTCGGGTTGCTCTCGCCCATTTGCAGTCTCGAGAGAGCGTAGAAAGCGATGTTTTTCAACAGTCTCTCTCCTCGAATATATTTATGTTTCTCTCCTTGTATTTTTTTTTCTTTTCCTTGAAGCGCAGGTGGAAGAGTCCATCAGTATGGATAGAATTAGACTGAAGCCTGTGGAAAAAAAAAAAAAAACTATGAATTTGAAAAGGCATTGTTGTTGTTGTTGAGATTTATAATTGAGTTGCCGCTTAAGGGATGACTAAGTGTAGGTTTTTATTATGTATTTTTATTTATGTGTTTACAGTGTACACTAATTATTTACGTATTTATGAATTTTGTCATTGATTACATGTACAGAGATCTGTGCATACAGATAAACTTTGAATGGAAATTTTGTGAAATATTATTATATTATGATTTGATAAAGATTTTAAGGTGTCGTATAATGTCATTCTCTCTCTCTCTCTCTCTTTCTTTAAATGGTCTTCTGTCAGTCATATGTAGAGGTTTCGCGTATTGTTTGTAATATTTGAAGCAATGACAGATGCTTCATTCTTTATAATTGCTCTCACAAAAACTTAAAAAAAATCTTTCGCTTTCATGTGAAATATCAATATAATGATCATGAAGTAAGTTTCAAATAACAAGGACAATGATGACTTGGTTTACTTTTCATAATGTGTCATCATGCTCATTTCATTCGGTAACTTTCATTTCGAGAGTGGATTTCAAGCGTTCTTGAAGAGCTCTCTGAGTATACTCTACGTTACGAGGTGTGTGTGTGTGTGCATTTACCATTCTCCACGCGACTGGCTCTTCTTTTTATTATTGTTGTTGTTGTTATTATTATTATGATGATTATTATTATTATTATTATTTTTAATTAATTATTTATTCAGTCATCATTTTCAAGACATTATACTGTCGTCACCTTGTTGTTGCTCTTCGAATTATTATTGTTATTATTAATTATTCTACAGTAGGAACTAAAACTGCTGCTGCAAAGTTTTCCAGCGCATTTTTAGGATAATTACGCACGTTCCCAATAATGACATGAAAAACTCTCTCTCTCTCTCTCTCTCTCTCTCTCTCTCTCTCTCTCTCTCTCTCTCTCTCTCCCCTGTGTGCGTACGTACGTACTTAAATCTGTTTACAAAACTAAGCCCGCGTGTACTCCTTTGGATGACTTGCTTAACGAGACTCGATAATGTAATGAAAATGGGCTTCTCTCTCTCTCTCTCTCTCTCTCTCTCTCTCTCTCTCTCTCTCTCTCTCTCTCCCCTGTGTGCGTACGTACGTACTTAAATTTGTTTACAAAACTAAGCCCGCGTGTACTCCTTTGGATGACTTGCTTAACGAGACTCGATAATGTAATGAAAATGGGCTTCTCTCTCTCTCTCTCTCTCTCTCCTGTGTGCGTACGTACGTACTTAAATCTGTTTACAAAACTAAGCCCGCGTGTACTCCTTTGGATGACTTGCTTAACGAGACTCGATAATGTAATGAAAATGGGCCTCTCTCTCTCTCTCTCTCTCTCTCTCTCTCTCTCTCTCTCTCTCTCTCTCTCTCCCCCTGTGTGCGTACGTACGTACTTAAATCTGTTTACAAAACTAAGCCCGCGTGTACTCCTTTGGATGACTTGCTTAACGAGACTCGATAATGTAATGAAAATGGGCTTCTCTCTCTCTCTCTCTCTCCCCTGTGTGCGTACGTACGTACTTAAATTTGTTTACAAAACTAAGCCCGCGTGTACTCCTTTGGATGACTTGCTTAACGAGACTCGATAATGTAATGAAAATGGGCTTCTCTCTCTCTCTCTCTCTCTCTCTCTCTCTCTCCTGTGTGCGTAAGTACGTACTTAAATCTGTTTACAAAACTAAGCCCGCGTGTACTCCTTTGGATGACTTGCTTAACGAGACTCGATAATGTAATGAAAATGGGCTTCTCTCTCTCTCTCTCTCCCCTGTGTGCGTACGTACGTACTTAAATTTGTTTACAAAACTAAGCCCGCGTGTACTCCTTTGGATGACTTGCTTAACGAGACTCGATAATGTAATGAAAATGGGCTTCTCTCTCTCTCTCTCTCTCTCTCTCTCTCTCTCTCTCTCTCTCCCCTGTGTGCGTACGTACGTACTTAAATTTGTTTACAAAACTAAGCCCGCGTGTACTCCTTTGGATGACTTGCTTAACGAGACTCGATAATGTAATGAAAATGGGCTTCTCTCTCTCTCTCTCTCTCTCTCTCTCTCTCTCTCTCTCCTGTGTGCGTACGTACGTACTTAAATCTGTTTACAAAACTAAGCCCGCGTGTACTCCTTTGGATGACTTGCTTAACGAGACTCGATAATGTAATGAAAATGGGCTTCTCTCTCTCTCTCTCTCTCTCTCTCTCTCTCTCTCTCTCTCTCTCTCTCTCTCTCTAAGCGTGTCTTCCCTTATTTGGCTCCTCAAAGATTGTTTGGGAGAGAGCAACTGTAATTTGATCAATTTACTTCGGACATACTTCCAAGTCTGTGCAGAGCGCGCGGCAAAAGGGGGAGGGGATCATCACACCACTCTTTTATCTTAAACTTGTCCGAAACAATGCGTGTGTGTGTATGTTTTCGATGAGCACTAAGCATTGAAACTCGCTTCTGGCACAAGACCTTTCTCTACATTCGTTTTTTATTTTTTTTTATTTTTTTTGTACTTATTTGGTTTTAAAATTGTGCTCTAATTATTTTTGCTATACTCATGGTAGATGATATCGAGTGTGATTTACTAAGAGGAGTAAATGAATAAATGAGAACAAGGTGATATTGACCTCAATAGGTGGAGGGATATCGGAAGGGTAAGATACCGACGGGGTGGAGCGTGAAGGCAGAAAGATATATTGCGTCATTGAAAAATGCCAGAGTAGGCCTATATGCCATGATTACACACTTTTGTTATTCCTCAGCCCATGCGCATATTGGAGGTAAAATTGGCAATTATTTTGTTTCAATAGCAGTTTCCCAAGAAATATTAATATATTTTAATTACTTTGTAGAACTTCATATATATATATATATATATATATATATATATATATATATATATATATATATAGTTGATAGAGAGGCAATGTGAAATATTTTTGAGGTTATATGGAATTAATGGTAAACTGTTTCATGCAGTGAAGAGTTTGTATGAGGGCAGTAGAGCTTGCGTTAGGGTAGGGAATGAAGTGAGTGAGTGGTTTCCAGTGAGTGTGGGACTGAGACAGGGATGTGTGATGTCATCATGGCTGTTCAATTTGTATATTGATGGAAAGTATACCCTATTGGGGCGTAGTTCCCTGCCCAATTGCAGACCATGAGCTGCACATTGCTATGCTAAACATAAACAAGCCCAAAAGGAAGCCCCTCTTCAAGACATTCCGGTGTCTAAAAAATTACTCCCCTAATATCTTTTGTGAAACATTAATCAGCAACACAAATGTACTTAATAGAATTAAAAACACAGATAACGTCGATTTGCAGGTTGAGATTCTAACAAAAGTCTTCCGTGAATGCTTAGATAGTTGTGCACCCATTGTAACGAGAAAAATATCCCGCCCCTCAGCCCCCTGGCTAACTAATGACATCAAAGAGGCAATGCAAATCAGAAAACAAATACAAAAAGAGCTAAGATTTAATAGATATGGTATGACTCTCCGAGAACGTTATAAAACAGAAAAGAAACGTGTCAGATCTCTCATCAATGTAAGTAAAAAAGACTTTTACAAAAAACAATTTAATGACTCTAGACATGATACAGCAGCAACATGGAAAGTGATAAGAAGCATGATACCAAATGAAAAGAGTACCTCAGAAAGTTATGAAAATATTACGGAGTTGAAAGACAAAGCGGACAACTTAAATAGCTATTTTGCTAACGTTGGCAAAAATACATATGAGAAAACACAAGAAAACATCAATTCAGTGAATATGAGTAATTGCTTAAAGGACAATTCTTCCAATGTAAACACAAGAGAGTACTTCAAGATAAATCCTTTTGATTGTGCTACCCCAATTCTTACCATAAAGAGCCTAAGAAACTCTGGCTCTTATGGTCCAGATGGTGTACCATGTCAGTACATCAAAGATGCTCTAACCAACATTGTATCTTATATTCTAACAATTATGAACACTTCCATTGTTACTAAAAAGTTTCCTGACTCTTGGAAAAAATCACATGTAATACCTCTGCATAAAAAGGGGGACAGAGAAGATGTGACAAACTATCGTCCGATTTCCCTGCTACCCATGTTCTCTAAAATGTTAGAAAAAATTGTTGCATGCCAAATTTTGTCATATTTAGAGTCAAATAGACTATTATTTATTAACCAACATGGTTCCAAACCGAAACTCTTGACGGAAACTGCACTGCTCAAAGTCACGAATAGTATTTATAATAATATAGATATGAAAAAAATATCTCTGCTTGTATTATTAGACTTATCAAAAGCCTTCGACAGTGTAAACCATGAAATTCTTATAAGTAAATGTATTAACCTAAATATTGATCCGAGCTGGTTTAGAGAGTATCTATCTAATCACAAACAGTCCATACGTCTTAACATTATCTCTATGCCAAAAATTGTATCATTTGGTGTTGCACAGGGATCAGTACTTGGTCCTATCCTCTTCTCCATTTACGTAAATGATCTATCTTCTTTCATTTCTGACTGTCTAGTCATACAGTATGCAGATGACTCTCAACTACTCCCTAGTGGTGATATTAATAATCTCCCAGAGCTAACCTTTAGAGCAGAACACACTCTGTCAAAAATTAAAACCTGTTTTCAAGAAATTGAGCTGTTAATTAACGAAAGTAAAACACAATGCATGTTTATTGGTTCAAGGTTCCACATAGCACAAATTCCAGAAAACACAACAATTAATTTTTGCGACAATATTATTACACCTAGCAAAACAGTCAAAAACCTAGGAATTCACTTTGATAACTACATGTTGTTTGATTCCCACATAGATAAAGTATGCAAAAAGGTTACAGGAACATTAATGTACCTATCACGTATAAAAGACAGTTTTGAGACTACCACTCGAATAACTGTTGTTGAATCTCTAGCCCTAAGCCACATTAATTACTGCACAACTGTTTAGGGAGCTACCACTAAGACTCAGATAAACAGAATACAGAAGTTTATTAATTTTGCAGTTCGAGTTGCCCTGGGAGGAATAAGAAAATATGACCACATCACACCAGCTCTCAATAAACTTGGGTGGCTGCGGGCAGAAAACAAGGTCGCTTATGCTATTTATCTTTTTGTATACAAAATTTTGGACCATCATTATCCTAGCTGGCTATTTGATTTAAAAACAGTCAGGAATATAAGGGGAACCAACACAAGACAGAGCAGTGAGCTCTTTATTCAGAGAATAAACAAACATAGAAGCAGGTTCAAAGATGATAACTATTAAAGGGTCAACACTCTGGAACAATATTCCAGAGCATCTTAAAAATGCATCCCCCTTCGCAGCTTTCAAAGGCAAACTATATAGTTTTCTTTTGGACAAATAGTTTCTGCTCACACATAAACTACTTAATGATTTAATGCAATTTCCATTAACACTAACCTCTCTATATGTAAACTGATATCGACTTCTCTGTACTCTTAAGTTAAGAACTAATTATTCTCATTTAAAGGAAAACAAATATGGTAATGATGCCGATAATAACGATACTGTATCTAGCGTTATTATTACAATATTATTAACATATATATTACATCATTATTATTTTCTATGTAAGCTACATTTAATTGAACTGTATGTATTACCCTATTACTTATTAGTTCAATTACATGTCTACTTATAAGTTACTTTTACTTTAATAAGAATAACCATTGTACAAAAATGGAAATAAATGTTTGTTTGTTTATTCTCTCTCTCTCTCTCTCTCTCTCTCTCTCTCTCTCTCTCTCTCTCTCTCTCTCTCAGTCTACCTTTAGTGGGTTTTTTTTATTGTTGCACATGCTGCTGCTGCTTTCCTATTAGAACTACTATTTTTTTCAAAACTTAAGTAACCATTTGATTATTCTAGCTCCAATAGATGGCCAGTCTGACTTTTCAATCTTCATTTTTTAGATTCTTCTATTGCGAAAAAAATTGACAACTTGAACAATCTTTTCGTGTTTTTTTTTTATATTAATATTTTACTACTACTGATGCTGTACTACTACTACTAGTATTATTAATTTTATTACTATTATTACGCCTGTTACTACTACTGCTGATACTGCTGCTACTACTACTACTTACTCCTACTACTACTACTAATAATAATAATAATAATAATGAGAAGCAGCAGAAGAGTAGTAATAATAAAACAACAACTACGACATACGTTCTACTGATGCGTTTCTTGTGTTTCACGCTTCGCAAGTTCTCTCCCCTTGTCTTACAGCAAAACACTGAGTAATTGTTGTTATACACCTGCGTGTTTGTAATCATTACCAGCTGCCTTTGCAGAGCAACTAACCCCCCATTCCACATCCTCCTCAACATGACCCCCTTCCAGACCTTCCCCATGTGGTTCCTCCTACCTAGAACCACATCCCATGACCCCTTTCCTGGCCATCCTCCTGTCTGGTGCGTGCACAGTATGGAACGGAGAACTCGATTGTATATACAAATTTTATGTTTTTGAGTGTGATTATATATATATATATATATATATATATATATATATATATATATATATATATATATATAGAGAGAGAGAGAGAGAGAGAGAGAGAGAGAGAATGGGGGAAGCTCCAACGTAATGGAGATAAGGAGTCGCAGTGATGTTGCTACTGACAAAAAATAAAAGCCATTTCAGTGGGAGTTATCATAAAAAAAGTTGAAATTTACCAAAATTTCAATTTTGTTTGACAATATCTTTTGATTTTCTGACTTCTATGCAAAAGTATTATTATTATTATTATTATTATTATTATTATTATTATTATTATTATTATTGTTATTCAAATAATAATGATGCACATTCTATGTCACAATAAGCCACCAGTCGAATGAAAGTGGACACAGATGTGTTGGAGCAGAGGGAATAATGATAGATGCCCTTCCTAACGCCCCGCTATAGTCGTCTTTCGATTTGCTTGCTCTACCGTCCAGGGACCGCAAGCTCCGTGATTAAAATAATAATGAGTCATATTTCTCCTTTCATGTGTCACTTTTAATGCCCCATGATGAGGGGGGGAGGCGCAAAGAGTGTGGCTAGGGAATTAAGACTGGATGCTCGTCACAACACCACAAGGTGGGCTCGATCGCCGTTCTATCAACTCTCAAATCGAGTATTGTATCCACTCGGCTGCCGTGGTCCCCTATTATTAAAATAATTACTATTATTCTGATCATTATTTCTACTACTGCTACTACTATTAGTAGAAGTGGTAATAGGATTAGCTGTAGTAGTAGTGGTGGTAGTAGAAATTTATTATAATTAGTATTATTATTGTCCATAGGATTAGTTTAAAAATTTGGAATATACGTTCTTTTTGAAGCTATTCCAAAGTGTTGGCAACATTGCAAAAATCACTGAATCGTGCGTTTCAGTGTGACAACCCCACTTACGGTTCCATTGTGTACAGTTTGAACTCAAGTTTCGCTCTATCGCTCTTGTAGAATTGTCGAGTCTCTGCAACCTCCCCTCCTCTTTTGTGGTGTGAGTAGAAGAGGGAGAAGGTGCCTGAAAGTCTTCCTCCTCCATATTTTACTGATGAGATTAGTTACTAATTGTGCTTTCTGGTTTTAGAAAGAATTACATTTACCTCCCCCTCTATCTTCTTCGTCGTTATTATTATTATAATCATCATTAAAATAATGTTCCATCACTTACCCCTCCTACATCTGGTTGCGTACTCGTTGTGACTGAGAAGGTGAAAGGTTCCAATGGCTACCCTCTCGTCCATCTGATACCAAAGTGACTTTGGCAAAGGGTAGCTGAATTCTGCCTCTCTGGGATGGAAGCCTCGTGCTGTATCTACAATTCTCCGGAATGGGGTGTTGAAACTGTCCCCCATGCGTACAGTACATGTAATTTGGTATACTTAATGAGCTCGCTGAGTTGATAGGGTTAACGATCCACGCCATGGATACCTCCCTTCTCACATTCATATCCACAAACTCTCTGATAGAGTTCAAGTTAAACGTCTGCGTGGGCTCGCGAGCTTTTGCCATCATCGTTTTAGACTTTGGAGCAGAAGGCCTAAGTAAGACCTTGAAAAAAAAATCGTAAGCGCACACGGACAAACATGCGAGCGCACGCGACCTTCATGCTCCCACCCCAGTGGCCTACTGAAATGGAAGGACGTTTGTAATATTTGTTTCGTTTTTGGTTTCAACCTCCCAAGGTGGGTGGCTGCGCCAGCTTCTCTCCGCCTGAACCACTCGGGGGGGGGGGGTAAGAAAAATCAGGGGTATTGAGTAATATATAATGCCTTTTGCATAAAAAGTCGGTGTAGAACAGTACCTTCAAAGTAAATATTATTATTATTATTATTATTATTATTATTCCCGCAGTTCTTCTTCTTGTATTCACCTTGTTATCATTGGATGAGAGCCCGTACATTATTAACATTTTTACATTTCCAAGAATATATGTGAAGTAGATCCTAAAATTTTATATTAAATGAAATGAAGCCTGTTCTAATATGTAATGGTGATGATGATGGTCTTGAGAAATATCATTAAACTTATGTTTTGAGACTGTTCTTGATGATTGTCGAATATTTTCTTCTTCTTCCTCTTGTATTTGTGTTCCATGAACTTTGGAAACATTCGCTGCTAAGTTTGAAACCTAAGAAGAAAAAGGAAGTGTCACGAGATGACTTCCTTACACATTTTCGTAGCCTTCATTCTGGGGTTTATTTTTTCGCATTTTTGTGTGTTACTATTAATGCCCATTCGAATACGAGTACGCACAGACAGGTTGCAGCTGGGCAACTGTCTGGATGCCCTAACTAGAGGCCCGCGCCTTGATCGAATCCATATTAGTCAGGCTTGTCACTTCCCGACGCGCTCGCTTTACCCCTGAGCTACCGCGGCCGTCGTATCGTCGTTCTGAGAAATATTATTTTCTTTTTAAATTCTATAGTGGTGGTAGTAGTAGTGATAAAGGGGAGGGGAGGGACTCCACTCTGGGACCTTTTCATTCGGTAATGGAGAGAGCATTGTGTTCAAAGCCATCAGAGGTCATAAGAGAGAGTAAAATTGAACTGTATGAAAGTGTCATGATCGCAGATGGCTCAGATATACGTACGTAAATGCACATGCGTTCATGCATTCAGGCACACCCACACACACATGAGCACAGTTCAACCATGTGCCGGCCGGCCCCAAGCCCGGATGAATGAAGAACGTTGGTGTAAGGAAGGACATCTGGCTGTTAAGCGTTGAGCCAAAGCCAATGCTTCTTTCTAAGAGGCTTGTGAGAAACATCGACCCCAAATGAACACACCAAGGAAGCCAAAGAAGAGATGAATCATAATTCTCACTTGAGGCGACATGGAGTGAGTTCTTGTAACACGGTCTGCACCTCTGCATTCGAATAATAACAAGAGTTAGAGACAAAATAAAAAAAAGAAGAAGAAGAAGAGGGAAATAGTTTAGTAGAGTGAAGAATATATGTTTTCTTCTTAGCGGAACAGATACCTATAGTGGGGATTTGTGGCAATGGTATTTGCTTAATTCAAGACAAACTGGAGTGGCTGTCGCTGAGTGAAAGCTTGCTTTGGGCCTACGGAGTTGTCATTGTGAAGTGAGTGTGATTTGAAGGTGTAAATGATTTCAAGGTTACCTTTCGATTGAGGGAGGAGGAATAGGGGCAGTGGTTTAGAGGGGAAGGGGAGGCGAGAGTTGTTAGGTTGGAAATGTTATTTTCTCTCTTCCACTTTCACTGATGCTTTGTTTGTGGGGGTAATTATGGGAGAGAGAGAGGGAGTCTGATGAAGGTTTGGCTTTTGGCTGAGGGAGTACTTCAAAGCAGGTGGACTTCATGTAGACTTTGAGTTTGGCTTCAGTGAACAGCGACCAGCTGAAGATTACGGACCTCAACTTTACCCCAAATGCAGAATTAGAACTTATAAAAATTTCACGTCTGAATTCATAAGCTCCAAGAAGTCCTCTCTATGAGTCGATATTCTTTACTCTTAAAGAGACTGAGAAAACCTTTAAAATAAATTGTAATGAATCTCTTCTCAACTTGCCATTCTCTGGAAAAGTGAAAAAGAGATAATAGAGATAATAAGAGAGTTTCCATCAGAATTGCTACAATTAAATCACCATAAAACATCTAGAATTCTAGAGTAAGTTCTGAAACCGTGTTCTTAGCCCAACAACACATCTCTCTCTCTCTCTCTCTCTCTCTCTCTCTCTCTCTCTATATATATATATATATATATATATATATATATATATATATATATATATATATATATATATATATATATATATATATATATATATATATATATATATATATATATAAATATATAAAGAGAGAGAGAGAGAGAATGTATGTGTGTATGAACATAAAGGTACATATTCCGACACCTCCAAAAATCCCAAACTCATCTTCAGGGCCACTGGGCCAAAGATGGGCGTGGACAAGGCGTCTCCTGTGTCCTGTAGGGGATTATCTCTCTCTC
>JAXCGZ010011322.1:410000-462384 GCA_037179515.1 Halocaridina rubra
TAAGGAAACAAATATGGAAATGATGCCGATAATAACGATCCTGTATCTGGTGGCATACTTACTACTTTATTATTAACATTATTGTTAACATTTTTATTACAGCATTATTATTTTCTATGAAAGCTACATTTAATTTAACTATATGTCTAACCCTCTTATTTATTAGTTTAATTACATGTCTACTTATAAGTTACTATTAATGTTGAATAACCATTGTACAAAATGGAAATAAATGTTTGTTTGTTTGTATTTATATTTATGCACTGCTTGATTGCATTGCTTATGTATATAATTTATTTCTTTACCTGAAATTATAAACCAATTTAATAGTTTTATTTTTATTTATTGGGTGTGTTGATTAATATTACGAGAAAAGGAAGCCATAATACCAGTCCATGTGGGCGGTCGGGCGGGTGTTAACTGATCTTCGAAATGAATACTTTCTTAATGGGCGCCAACCCACGCATACGAGAGAGAGAGAGAGAGAATACTTTTTAGATGCGGGCTTTTGGTCTCCTTTATTTGAAAGATGAAGAGGCTTCGGTAGTGGGTGCAGAAGCCTGTCAAGGCGATCTTTTGTCTTCTGAATTTTCGATTTGTCGTTGTCTGTCTTTTGTCTTGCTCCTCTGAATCAGCCGCACGAGCTTTCGTTGATGTTTTCCCAGTTGGAAAGAAAGAGAGAGGAGGGGTATAATGAAGAGGGCGCTTTGACAGAGAGGGAAAGCTTGATAAATATAATTTGCATGTTCAAAAATTGTCCATATATTCTTGATTAGCAGATATAATTTTCTGTCGCAAACTTTTTTCCCTGTTGTACTGAATTCTATATTGTGAACGTTTCCATATAATAGTAAACGTGTTGCATGCTTGAAGTTCTTTAGCACTGCTGAGGTCTGGGAACGAATATCCAAATGTTGCTCTTGCCATTGTTTCGTTTCCTTAACAAATTTGCATTTGGCCAACGCTATCATAAAGAGATTTGCGTCTCCATTTCCGAAATTTAGCCTATTAAAAAAAATATGAGAGTGGTCCTCTTTAGAAAGATCATACCCTCGCTATCAGAGATCCTATGAGCTCATAGTTGCTGTCTGCAATCGGATGTCAAGTGCTGTCTGTTGTGTTTCTAAAAAAAAAAAAAAAAAAAAAGCTGTCTGTTTAGGGGGTGGAGTGGGAGAGGGGAAGGGGTGTCAATTGAATACAACCCCCTTATCAAGGGAGGTAGGTATCACGGTTTGCATTTCATTACACCAGAAAAGTCCTTAGAGAAGCTTAAAATGCCGAGACGGTCTTTGTTTTTGTGGCTGTTGTTTTCTGTCTGCTATGGCTGTGTGGCAAATGAAGTGTTCGTGGCGGCGAATTTGCCATTGTCTCTGCGTGAAGACAGTTCGCATCAATAGACAGTAGCAAAATAAACTTTAAGCTTTTTTTAAAGATGAATAGAAATCCTCCCCTCCCCCCCTCCCTCGACATGGTTTGACGTGAATTTTCTCATAGGGTTTTTCTTAAAAGATTTTATATTTTATAATTTGTGGTCTGTGTGTGTGTCATATCTACCTTTTTATATGTTCTGTTTTTACAGCTATGCATAACATCAGTGGTTAATGCTTTCCATAGTTTTCCACAAGCTTGTATGCATTAAATTTCATTGAAGTGTGTACAGTACTTGAGTTTTTGGAAGTACTTGTAACTTATTTATATTTTATATGAATTCCCAGACAAACTAGTCTCTCTCTCTCTCTCTCTCTCTCTCTCTCTCTCTCTCTCTCTCTCTCTCTTTGTGTTGTTATCCTTTAAAACCCAGTCACCCACCCTCCTCTTTTCTCCTTTTAGTCTCTTGTGTTTCTATTCTTCTTTGAATTGTAAAACACTAGACTACATTTTGTGTTCCCTCTGTTTGGGAACCTTCAGGGATCAAACAAAACAAGAGAAAAGAAGAAGGAAAGAGACAAGTAGCTTCGTTTATTGCATTGTTTATATATATATATATATATATATATATATATATATATATATGTATATATATATATATATATATATATATATATATATATATATATATATATATATATATATATATATATATATATATATATATATATATATATATATATATATATATGTGTGTGTGTGTGTGTGTGTGTGTTGACGCCTTTAAGGCAGTCAAGTTTGCTGGTAGGTGATAAAGGAAAGGGCCATATCGCAGACTCGTCTTTATAGGTACGGTTTGCCTAGGAGCCATAAAACAAAACTATTAATCATTGAATACATCATACAATTCTACGTCACACAAGTGTATTTGATTAATGTCATCATCCTTACTCTCTATTTATCAGTTTATGCTACATGTTAATTCTTGCAGGTTAATGCAGTTAGCTTCTCATAACTTATGTAATGGAGGCCCAGAGTAAATCCTCTGAATATTACATCTGCTCTCCAATCCAGTCAGTCTCTGTCTGCCTCTTCTCTCATGGTGTATGTCAGTGTATCACTTATGCTTACTAAGCTAGAACAAGGGCCTGTAGTGTCTATCCTGACACTCCGTGGTGCCCCCCCCCCCTCTCTCTCTCTCTCTCTCTCTCTCTATATATATATATATATATATATATATATATATATATATATATATATATATATATATATATATATATATATATATAGTCTCCATGACTCCTTCCAGAGACTCGGGTGTAGTGTGGAGTTGAAGAAGGTAAAGAGGAGATGTTCAGGCCCTGAATGGAGATGGAGTAAGAGAAGGTAGTAGGGTAGAAGATGCTGAGGGACTGTTAAAAAAAAAATGGAGAAATAGGGTGGTGGTGAGTATGAGGAGGAAGTTGGGGTAATATGAGGACATGGAGGAGAAGATTGTGAATATTAGAAAATACTGAGGTAGGTTCTGTCATCAGGGAGTTGGAGTAAAAAATGAGAAGGCTTTACAGATCGAGTTTTTTCATTGTTTTATTTTTATTCTTTGAGAGGAATTTTTATATTAAAGGCTGATTTGATTTAATATGCAATGCTATATATATATATATATATATATATATATATATATATATATATATATATATATATATATATATATATATCTGCTTCCACTCCACCATTCGCAGCTATAACCGAGCCTAAATGCTTAAACTGATCAACTTCCTCAAGTCTCTCTCCATTCAACATAACATTCAATCCAGAACCATCCTCATTTCATGTACACCTCATAACCTTACTTTTTCCCGCATTCACTCGCAACTTCCTTCTCTCACACACCATTCCAAATTCTGACACTAATTTTATTTTTTTTATTTTTTTTTATTTATTCAGATAACTGTACATGGGGACATGTGCACATGGGCATTCCTAGTCATATTGCAGTTGATAAACATTACAATCTATTTGGTTATGTATAAATAACATATTAATAGAATTTGCAATTAATTTTAAATATTATAGCAAGTAATTGATAATACAATATAGTGTAATAATTGAAGAGTAATAATTATAACAATATTTTCAATAGCCCTTGATGAGTGCTATCATTGAAGTTACATTTCACTTTTCAACAGTACTACTGCAGACAATTTGAAGCAGATATAGAATAACAATTTTCAGGTTAGAATAATAAGTAGATATATATATATATATATATATATATATATATATATATATATATATATATATATATATATATATATATATATATGCATGCATTAATTAGATGAGCAATAGAAGCACCACTGGGGCTTCATAGCCATACATATCAAGGAGAGAGAGTTTGTGGTATTCATTTCAGCCAAAGGAGTTATTCGTCCTTACCACAGATAAAGACACATACATGCATACTCATACACATCATTGTCATCTGAGGGTAACACAGCAAAGGAAAGTGCATGTAATTAATCGCATATACGTACACATATAAACCTGAACATACACATAAACACAGTGCCATATAATGGAAGATAAATTTGGAAGGAAAAGAAAAAGAAAGACTGAAAGCCCTTCCCCTTCTCTACCCTTCAAATTATGTACATGAGAGAGAATTACGTCAATTAATCCATTATCACTATTATCACAACCATTGCTACCACCATCATGATTATTATTATCATCATTATTGTTATTATTATTATTATTATTATTATGATTATTATTATTTTTACTATTACTATATTATTATATTACACATACATGTACATATATACACACATATACATACATATGAGCTCCTGAGGGAGGGGGTTAGAATACTTCCTCCATGTTCCCCTGCGTGTCGTAAGAGTAGACTAAATGGGGCTAACACAGCTTCTTCTCTGAATCTGCCACCACCAGTGACTGAAGGATGTAAAGTGTTGGGTGCGTTGAACATTCTCTCTCTCTCTCTCTCTCTCTCTCTCTCCTTGATATGTATGACTATGACGCCCCAGTGGTGTTTCTATTGCTCATCTAATTAATGCCTGCATATGTATATGTACCTACTTATTATTCTAACCTGAAAATTGTTATTCTATATCTGCTTGAAATTGTCTGCAGTAGTACTGTTGAAAAGTGAAATGTAATTTATAGCACTCAACAAGGGCTATTGAAAATATTGTTACAAATATTACTCTTCAATTACTCTTCAATTATTACACTATATTTTATTATTAATTACTTGCTATAATATTTAAAATTAATTGCAAATTCTATTAATATTTTGTTTATACATAACCAAATAGATTGTAATGTTTATCAACAGCAATATCACTGGGAGTGCCCATGTGCACATGCCCCCATGTACAGTTATCTGAATAAATTTTAAAAAAAAAAGGAGTGATGAAGAATAGAGGGTTGGAAATGAATGTTAAGAAAGTTTTGTATGAGAAAGTGGTTGTGCCAACTGTGATATATGGATCAGAGTTATGGGGTATGAAAGTAAGTGAGAGACAGAAACTAAATGTGTTTGAGATGAAATGCCTGAGGAGTATGATTGGTGTATTCGGTTGGATAGGATTAGGAATGAGGTGGTGAGAGCAACAACAGGTGTGAGGAGAGAATTTACAGAGTAGATATGAATATTCTGAGATGGTTTGGCCATGTGGAAAGTATGGATGATGAAAGACTGCTGAAAAAGGTGATGAATGCAAGAGTTGATGGGAGAAATGCTAGAGGGAGGCATAGGTTTGGGTAGGTGGATGGAGTAAGGAGAACCCTGAATGATAGGAGGATGGATGTGAGGGAAGCAAGTGAGCGTGCTAGGAATTGGAATGAGTGGCGAGCGATTGTGACGCAGCTCTGATGGGCATTGCTGTTACCATGGGGCTGCATCTTACAGAGGTAGCCCTGTGGTAGGGGCAGTAGGAGGAGTTGGCAGTTATGAAGCGACACAGGTTGTGGAAGATCCGGGAGGATGGGCTGTGGCTCGCCAGCAGTGCCATCTGAACGAACAAACAAACAAACATTTATTTCCATTTTGTACAATGGTTATTCAACATTAATAGTAACTTATAAGTAGACATGTAATTAAACTAATAAATAAGAGGGTAATACATATAGTTAAATTAAAGTAGCTTTCATAGAAAATAATAATGCTGTAATAAAAATGTTAACAATAATGTTAATAATAAAGTAGTAAGAATGACACTAGATACAGGATCGTTATTATCGGCATCATTTCCATATTTGTTTTCCTTACAATGAGAATAATTAGTAATTAATGAGCAGCAACTATTTGTCCAAAAGGAAACTATATAGTTTGCCTTTGAAAGCTGTGAAGGAGGATGCATTTTTAAGATGCTCTGGAATATTATTCCAGAGTGTTGGCCCTTTGATAGTGATCATCCTTGAACCTGCTTCTGTGTTTGTTCTGTGAATAAAGAGCTCACTGCTCTGTCTTGTGTTGGTTCCCCTTATATCCCTGACTGTTTTTAAATCAAATAGCCAGCTAGGATAATGAAGGTCCAAAATTTTGAATACAAAAACATAAATAGCTTAAGCGACCTTGTTTTCTGCCCGCAGCCACCCAAGTTTATTGAGAGCTGGTGTGATGTGGTCATATTTTCTTATTCCTCCCAGGGCAACTCGAGCTGCAAAATTAATAAGCTTCTGTATTCTGTTTATCTGAGTCTTAGTGGTAACTCCCCAAACAGTTGTGCAGTAATTAATGTGACTTAGGGCTAGAGATTCAATAACAGTTATTCGAGTGGTAGTCTCAAAATTGTCTTTTATACGTGATAAGTACATTAATGTTCCTGTAACCTTTTTGCATACTTTATCTATGTGGGAATCAAACAACATGTGGTTATCAAAGTGAATTCCTAGGTTTTTGACTGTTTTGCTAGGTGTGATAATATTGTCGCAAAAATTAATTGTTGTGTTTTCTGGAATTTGTGCCATGTGGAACCTTGAACCAATAAACATGCATTGTATTTTACTTTCATTACTTAACAGCCCAATTTCTTGAAAATAGGTTTTAATTTTTGACAGAGTGTTTTCTGCTCTTAAAGTTAGCTCTGGGAGATTATTAATATCACCACTAAGGAATAGTTGAGTGCCATCTGTTTATTGTACGACTAGACAGTCAGAAATGAAAGAAGATAGATCATTTACGTAAATGGAGAAGAGGATAGGACCAAGTACTGATCCCTGTGGAACACCAAATGATACATTTTTTTGGCACAGAGATAATGTTGTTTAGACGTATAGACTGTTTACGATTAGATAGATACTCGCTAAACCAGCTCGGATCAATATTTAAGTTAGTACAGTTACTTATAAGAATTTCATGGTTTACACTGTCGAAGGCTTTTGATAAGTCTAATAATACAAGCAGAGATATTTTTTTCATATCTATATTATAGGTACCATTCGTAACTTTGAGCAGTGCAGTTTCCGTCGAGAGTTTCGGTCTGAAACCATGTTGGTTGTTAGATAATAGTCTATTTGACTCTAAATATGACATAAGTTGGCATGCAACAATTTTTTCCAATATTTTAGAGAAAATGGGTAGCAGCTAGTTCCCTCGTCATTGCCCATGTAGCAAAGTAATCCCCTTATTGTTTTTTTTTTTTATGGCTGCTACCCCCCAGTTGGGGGAGACACCAAGGTAGATATATATATATATATATATATATATATATATATATATATATATATATATATATATATATATATATATATATTGTAATCGTAATATTAGTAATTTTTTGTGACTTAAAGGTGTTTAATTTTAAGAAAATCGCATTTCCATGTGCAGAACTATGTTACACTTGGTTCCATTAGTGACCAGCTCTTTCCACCGAGAGACACTACTGTTCACCCTTCCACATCCTCCTCTTGACAGTGACATTTTTAATTTCTTCTCCAACTGAATCATGCGACACTGAACTCATTTCCTCAAGATTAGGAAACTGGCTATTACTCCTACTACTAATACTGTGATAGCAAGGCACACACTCCTGACACTGGTATAGGGCATGATAAATGACACACCTCATGCCTCGTGTATGCCTCAGATAAGTACCTAGACCATGTTGTCTTACTTTTGAATAGCTGTTCTAGTCATTGCTCTCTGCCATGTGATATGCTGAAGGGTGTCATTACTCCGATTGTCAAAGACAGAAACGGATTCAAGCCACTATCGACCAGTCATGCAGTCATCAAACCTATTTTTTGAATGACCGGCATCGTTTGTCAACAACGGATGCTTGCTTTATGATAAAGTAAGTACGAGTATCTCATGAATATTCCCAATGGAGGAAATCTGGAATTGCCATGTTGGTTGATTTGTCTAAAGCACTTGACCCCAGTTTGAGTGGGTGGGAAATTGCTCTTCTACTTGATTGTCTTTTGACTCTTGTCTTACCTGAGAAATCAATCATCCAATGTTATTTGGAATATGGTTTCTCAAGCAGGGACATTGTATTGGAACGTGTTGAGTGAGACAGGGAGCATTTAATCCTCATTTTTATTCACTCTTCAACGGATTCAGTGAGATCGTTTCCACGAAGAATCTCAGAAGATGGAATATTATCGCAAATGCAGATGACATGGTTATGATTAGTTATTCAGAGTCAGAACTGGAGGTCCTTCATATCACATTGTGCAGATTATTCAGTAAGCTTAGACTTTAAATAAGCAAGGAAAAGACCAAATGTGTTTTTCAGTAGGACCTCTCAATGTCAAACTTGGGGTCGAGTATTTAGAAGTAGTTGACCATTATAAATATTTTGGACATGTTGTAGAGAGTACTTTATATGATCAACTTTAGCGAGTATGTCATTAGATGTGCGAGGTCAGTGGTAATAGTGTCTTCACAATGACTGTCTAACACGTCGTGTAAAAAAGAAAGGTTTAAAAAAAAAAGAGCAAATGTTATCTCTCTTGTTATCAGTATCCATCCCGTGTGATTGCCGGAAAAAAATAAAAAAGGAAAAAGAAAATTCGGAATTATGGTTTGTTTCCTTAACCGTGATAACTATGGGGGGGGGGGTTAGAGTTCGCCTTTCCTTCCATTCTCTTTCTTTTCTTCTTTCCTTTGGCTCCACCAGCTGTTGAGGTACGCTTGAAGGACCATGGCGCCTCCTATCCCCCCCCCCACAATTCCCATCCTCCTTGAGTAGGTAGGGTGTTTCCTAAAGCAAGAACCTTTGGGTAAATTCCAAGAAAATAAATGGCAGAATGCAGAAGGTCAAAAGTGAAATAACTCTTGAAGTCCCCTCCTTTTGCGTGAGGGCTTACATCGCTGAGGCCCTCCGATAGAATTATTAGTCCTTTAAGGAGGTTTTCATTCAAGATTGATGGTGTTTTTTAATTCCTCCGATTGAACTTAAAACCACCTCTCTCTCTCTCTCTCTTCTGGGGGGGGGGGGTGTTGAAATGTGACTTCATGGAGGTCCACATTTTCTAAAAGGACTCTTCCTCTATATATAATTTCATGATTAAATTGTTCCTCTCCTCCGCATGATGATGATGAGAGTGAAGAGAATGACTTCGCTGAACAACTAGATAGACACAAAGATGAAATGAAGCTATAGAAGTGCCAACGACGATTGATAAAGGCATGTATGTATGTGCGCTGCTTTTGACGTAAGAAAGTAAAGAAATGAAAAATAAAACCTCAGAGGAAGTATAACAGACTTGCACGGGAAGTTGGAACCAAAAAAAAAAAATGAAATAAAATATAAAGGAAGTGTGACAAGGAGGAAGAGAGTGTGAGAAGGGTGAAAAAATTCGAACAGGTGATGTTCTCGGCAGTACACTTTTTTTTCTTTCTTTTTCCTACGAGGGTAAAGGGGGGTTAAGGAGAAGAAAAAATGAGGGGGGTAGGGGAAGTCTGAAAATAATAGTCCGGAACTGAGAGGAAATTGTGCAATAGCACTGAGAAAGGAAGGGGAGGGATGACGCAGGAACCTACTTGGGGTGTAGGAGGGTTAGAGACGATGTAAAAAGCATGGACGTCGCTTCGAATTTCTAGGGCAGAGAGAGAAAGAGAGGCTCCATCATCATCATACGCTCTATTAATTGATCATAATTTCTCTTCATTCACTTTCGTCATCGTTAGCCGTTTTCATATGGGGGTCGCTGATTTTCATGAACCTCTTGGAAGTTAATGTTGCTTTTCACACAAGATTTAACGGCCGGATGCCCATCTTAACACCAACCCTTCTCTATATTCCTGTATCGTTATCTAAGGACCCATTGTTTATTATAAGACATACTTTGGAAGTTTTTAAAATATGAATCCCCTAAATCTATAATGATTTATTCACTGCAATGACGAAAATTTTAAGGCTTTTCCCATGTTGCCTGTGAGGTCGTTAAACTAGACGAGTCTCATCCAGTCAGTTCTGTTGAACATATTGCACATACACTTCTGATATGAAAAGGCTACACCAGTAGAAGAGAGTTAAGATGGGATGCGGGAATTATGGCGGTATATATATATATATATATATATATATATATATATATATATATATATATATATATATATATATATATATATAGAGAGAGAGAGAGAGAGAGAGAGAGAGAGAGGTTGAAAAAGTGTAATCTCTTTTTGGTTCTTCCCTGCATATGTGAATGGGGGGGGGGGAGATGTAGTGATGGATAAAAATGGGAACCTTAACTGCCCAAAAGGCGATTAAGTAAATATGAAATGATAAATATCGAGAAACATTCATATGAAGATATATGAGAGATAGTCTATGAAAATTTCATTATACTTTTTGCTAAGTATCAGATACTATAATTAATTCATATTATAAAGAGAGTTACAACCCCTTTGTTGTGCATGAGCCAATCCATATTAGTTTTTTTAGCTCCCAAATAGAGCATCTTCAAACAGCACGTACATAGTTTATTTTTTTATGCACACACACACACACAAACATATATATATATATATATATATATATATATATATATATATATATATATATATATATATATATATATATAGTATTAACAGAATATCTCTGTAGGTAGGTAGGCATTGGTCATCTATATATGCCTTTTAGACTCTTGCAATATTATTTCTATTTGTGTATAGTGATCAAAATGTAGCCCTCTTTAGTACTCAATCTAGAATGTACTTAATGTCAGCTTGAAGCTAGAAATAGAATTACTTAAATATAATCTGAAGCGTGTGTCACTTAAGCATTTTTTTGTATTTACTGAATACCCTTCGGGCATTTTCACTATAAATCAAATCAAATCAAAATCAAAACATTTATTTCCATTTTGTACAATGGTTATTCAACATTAATAGTAACTTATAAATAGACATGTAATTAAACTAATAAATAAGAGGGTTAGACATATAGTTAAATTAAATGTAGCTTTCATAGAAAATAATAATGCTGTAATAAAAATGTTAACAATAATGTTAATAATAAAGTAGTAAGTATGCCACTAGATACAAGATCGTTATTATCGGCATCATTTCCATATTTGTTTCCTTACACTGAAAATAATTAGTTCTTAATGAGCAGAAAATATTTGTCCAAAAGAAAACTATATAGTTTGACTTTGAAAGCTGTGAAGGAGGATGCATTTTTAAGATGCTCTGGAATATTATTCCAGAGTGTTGGCCCTTTGATAGTGATCATCCTTGAACCTGCTTCTGTGTTTGTTCTGTGAATAAAGAGCTCACTGCTCTGTCTTGTGTTGGTCCCCCTTATATCCCTGACTGTTTTTAAATCAAATAGCCAGCTAGGATATTGATGGTCCAAAATTTTGAATACAAAAACATAAATAGCATAAGCGACCTTATTTTCTGCCCGCAGCCACCCAAGTTTATTGAGAGCTGGTGTGATGTGGTCATATTTTCTTATTCCTCCCAGGGCAACTCGAGCTGCAAAATTAATAAGCTTCTGTATTCTGTTTATCTGAGTCTTAGTGGTAGCTCCCCAAACAGTTGTGCAGTAATTAATGTGACTTAGGGCTAGAGATTCAACAACAGTTATTCGAGTGGTAGTCTCAAAATTGTCTTTTATACGTGATAAGTACATTAATGTTCCTGTAACCTTTTTGCATACTTTATCTATGTGGGAATCAAACAACATGTGGTTATCAAAGTGAATTCCTAGGTTTTTGACTGTTTTGCTAGGTGTGATAATATTGTCGCAAAAATTAATTGTTGTGTTTTCTGGAATTTGTGCTATGTGGAACCTTGAACCAATAAATATGCACTGTGTTTTACTTTCGTTAATTAACAGCCCAATTTCTTGGAAATAGGTTTTAATTTTTGACAGAGTGTTTTCTGCTCTTAAAGTTAGCTCTGGGAGATTATTAATATCACCACTAAGGAGTAGTTGAGTGTCATCTGCATATTGTACGACTAGACAGTCAGAAATGAAAGATAGATCATTTACGTAAATGGAGAAGAGGATAGGACCAAGTACTGATCCCTGTGGAACACCAAATGATACATTTTTTGGCACAGAGATAATGTTGTTAAGACGTATGGACTGTTTACGATTAGATATATACTCGCTAAACCAGCTTGGATCAATATTTAAGTTAATACATTTACTTAAAAGAATTTCATGGTTTACACTGTCGAAGGCTTTTGATAAGTCTAATAAAATTAGCAAAGATATTTTTTTCATATCTATATTATTATATATACTATTCGTAACTTTAAGCAGTGCAGTTTCCGTCGAGAGTTTTGGTCTGAAACCATGTTGGCTAATCGTTAGTAGTCTATTTGATTCTAAATATGACATAAGTTGGCATGCAACAATTTTTTCTAATATTTTAGAGAAAATGGGTAGCAGGGAAATGGGACGATAGTTTGTCACATCTTCTCTGTCCCCCTTTTTATGCAGAGGTATTACATGTGATATTTTCCAAGAGTCAGGAAACTTTTTAGTAACAATGGAAGTGTTCATAATAGTTAGAATATAGGATGCAATCATGGGTAGAGCATCTTTGATGAACTGAAATGGTATACCATCTGAACCATAAGAGCCAGAGTTTCTTAGGCTCTTTATGGTAAGAATTAGGGTAGCACAATCTATAGGATTTATCTTGAAGTACTCTCTTGTGTTTTCATTGGAAGAATTGTCATTTAGGCAATTACTCATATTCACTGAATTGATGTTTTCTTGAGTTTTCCATATGTATTTTTGCCAACGTTAGCAAAATAGTTATTAAAGTTATCTGCTTTGTCTTTCAACTCCGTAATATTTTCATAACTTTCTGAGGTACTCTTTTCATTTGGTATCATGCTTCTTATCACTTTCCATGTTGCTGCTGTATCATGTCTAGAGTCATTAAATTGTTTTTTGTAAAAGTCTTTTTTACTTACACTGATGAAAGATCTGACACGTTTCTTTTCTGTTTTATAACGTTCTCGGAGAGTCATATCATATCTATTCATTTTTAGCTCTTTTTGTATTTGATTTCTGATTTGCATTGCCTCTTTGATGTCATTAGCTAGCCAGGGGGCTGAGGGGCGGGTTATTTTTCTTGTTACAATGGGTGCACAACTATCTAAGCATTCAAGGAAGACTTTTGTTAAAATCTCAACCTGCAAATCGACGTTATCTGTGTATTTAATTCTATTAAGTGCATTTGTGTTGTTGATTAATGTTTCACAAAAGATATCAGGGGAGTAATTTTTTAGACACCGGAATGTCTTGAGGAGAGGCTTCCTTTTGGGCTTGTTTATGTTTAGCATAGCAATGTTCAGCTCGTGGTCTGCAATTGGGCAGGGAACTACGTCCCAATAGGGTATACTTTCCACTTTATTTGTTATTATCAGATCTATAAGAGTCCTAGAATTAGGGGTTATGCGGGTCGGTTTTGTCACTATTTGTGCTAACTTCACAGTGTTGATCACCCTTTTCATTTTGTTATCAGCTGAGAGCAAGTCATCATTAAAATCACCAAGTATGTATATGGGTTTATGACGCACACAGATATTTCTGAATGTTTCTAGCAGATGATTGAATGAACTGGTAGGTGCTTTAGGGTGACGGTAAACACACCCTACAATGAAAGATAGAAGTTTCTGATACTGCACAGTGATCCATAAATCTTCAAGCTCCTCAGTTTTTTCTAAACCTGTGGTTATTTCTGATGCACTAAGATAATTTCTAACATAAATACAAACCCCACCCCCTCGGCCATGGTCATTGCGAAATATTTTAAACTCTGGGATATTCACATATTTATTTTCAGTTGTAAGAGGAAGCCAAGTTTCACTTACACAGAGGATGTCTATGTTGTAGTCTTTTGTTAGCATTATTATTTCCTCAAAATGAGCGAGCAGGGACTGAGCGTTCACATGTACTAATGTTACATTCTTACCATGTTTCATTGGGGAGGTATCCATAGTCATAGTTGTAGTTTCGACTGTGTGATTCTGCTGGGAATTCATCATTGTAGTGTGTTCTGGGGTTAGCCCATGGATCCTGGTGTTTGTACCTGCCGTTGGATGTGTAACGCTGGTTTGAGTACGTGCCGTGGTATGATCGGGCCTTCCCAAGGTTTGTATGCCTAGGTGAGTGTCTAGGGTTGTAAGAGCCATCACTCCAGGAGAAGTCTCTTGTGTGTGGACGGCGATAAGAGAGGTTTGTATCATGTCTCTTTCTGTAGTCTCGCATATAGGGGATTGTTTCATTAGCTCTTTGCTGTTTATTTTGGTATGACTGTAGTTTGGGATATTTTGTAGAATACCCAGGTTGTGTCCATTGTTTGGCCCCACGAAATGGCTTGACAATTGTGCCTGTAGGCCATTGATTCAGTTTGTAAGGCACATATTCAAATCCTTTCGATATCGTTATTGCGAAGGAAACCCAGTTTGGTTTGCGAGAAAGCTCCTTAATTAAGACTTCTTCAGAAGGAATGCCTTGATTTGTCAATGTATTACGTATCTCTCTCAAAGGGGTTGCCAGGAATGCGAATATATATTTGAGCTGTAACCCTTGCACTTGCATTATTGGGCAACTGTGGCTGTGGGGGAGAGGACTTCGATGGAATGTTTAGAATAGAGACTGCTGCTATTTTGTCTTTTCTGTTTTCTTCATTATTTTGCAGCCTATTGCTGGGTTGGTTATTTGTGCTGGAAGGTGTAATTTGGTTGTCCTGGTTATGATAGTTGCTGTGTTGTTAGGAGTAGTGGAGATTGACTCTATATCTTCTTCGCTGTTTTGCAACTCTTTACCAGGTTGGTTGTTTGTGCTGGGAAGAATCTTGTTCTGGTTAGTGCCTGTTGTTGTATTGTTAGGAGTAGTGAGGAAGGACGCTGTTGTTTCATCACTATTTTGTAACCTGTTACTGATTTGATTATTTATGCTAGATGGTGTATTCAGGTTGTCTTGATGACTATCACTTTTATCTGGATCTACCTCTTCTTCACTACCGCTGTCACATTCGTCTCTCAATGCAATGAAGGAATTGTGAGTAGAGACAGAAAACCTAGTTTGCAAAACCTGAGGATTGTTGATAGAAGGGACATCATCGTTGTTAGGTGACAGCACTGAACTGAGAGGTGGAGATGTTTCTGATAGGAGTTTCAGCCTAGAATTATCTCTTTTAAGTAGGACAATGTCAGATTCTAGCAAACCCACCTTGTGTTGTAAGGCTTTCACCTTTTCAGCATCTGCTTCCAAAATTTTCACCTTATCTGCAAGACTTTCTATCATTCGATGTAGGTCTCCTAGGTCGTGTGTTTTTCTAGACTCTATGGATTTTACAACCGAAGTTTGAGGTTGAAAGAGTTTGTCAAGTTCACCGTTCATTGTGATATTCAGGACACCTGCGCTAAAAGTTATTATGTTTGTAATTATGTCTTTTTTAACTCGTTTTTTTATGATGCGTTTACCACTGTATTGGGGAAAGAGTTCCACTACCTTCGAAAGCGAAAGTTGACTTGTTTTGTACAGAGTGACTTTTTTAATTTTTTCCAATTCCGTTCTGATGTCCTCACGTGAATATACGAATATTTTGACCAGAGATGACAAGGCCAACATGAGACACTACTGCATACTAATACCTGTCGGTGACTCATTAAATATCTAGTAATTTGCTCTAATGAGGTCATTTCACCTCATTTCCTTTTTGGAGACCAAATTACCGTCTTCATTTCTGTTTATAGGAAAGTGGTACGGTTGTTAAAAGCTGCTCAAAATTACGTCTCTCAACTGGAAGACCTTGCTTGTCACTCTCTCTCTCTCTCTCTCTCTCTCTCTCTCTTAGTATGCAGCAATGTTTTATCAATGTGTACACCTCCCTGTAAACATTGTTCTATTCTTGGTTGTGTATCCATTTGCAGCATTAGGTTACCATTTATTTTTTTGTGCTCATGTAATGTCTGACGCCTTGGCGCAATGAATTAATAAAATGAAAAAACTCTCTCTCTCTCTCTCTCTCTCTCTCTCTGAGCAAGAGAAAAGCTACTTCAATTAACCTCCCTTGACTTCCGTGTGTTGGTAAGTACAAGATGTCGTGTGCCCCAAACGGAACAGATGGGTGAGAAGGAGAGAGGAAAAGGAAGGCCAAGTGTTGGGTAAAGAGACCCAGACTGTTACAACATGGAGAGAGAGAGAGAGAAGGGGGGGCTTAATGTTTAGATAAAGAAAATATGTTGAAGAATTCATTGCCATACAAAAAGTAATTGATATTATTGTAAACATTCATGTATAAGAGTTTTGAACATCATACCAAAACAATTAAAGTAAGATTGTTAGATAGATAGAAGGAGAAATGGGATGATGGTTGAGGCCATGTGTGTGTGTGTGTGTGTTCCTACTACATGTTCTTCCTTCCCCTTCTTCCTCTTTTTCACTCTCGGTGACCATATGGCACGTGCTATTACTCTTCTCCCAAGATTATCATCATAGCCTCTTCCCCCCCCCCCCACACACCGTCTGCTTTTGGTTCTTGATGTAACTTTGCCACACCAGCCCACCATTTCCCGTCCTGTCATAATTCTTCCGGGGGAGGCAAGTAGTGACTGCGGTTGGTCGCAGAATAATGAAAAATCCTTGGTAAAAACAATAGAAACAGACTCATTTTATTCTTTTATTAGTAAAAACGTGTTTGTATATTTTCAAGATGTAAATTGAATGATAAGGATTATTTATAGTTTCATCGAGAAACTACTGTAGAGAGAGAGGCTCGTAAAAGACTAGTAATGTTACTTGATGAAATATAGAAAATACGAGTGTAATTATTCTTTGTAATTATATGAATAGAAAAAGACGTGTTTTTCTAAATTAGATTATCCCTCGGGCCAGTCATCATTTATTTGGGGAAGAAGCATTTTGGGGTCAAAAATACAACTACAAAGATAATAGAAATTTTCCTTTTTTATGAAATATTTTGGGATTAGGTCTGTTTTACCTCTTGCCATTATTGTACTGTATATATTGAATAAAGTAATTTTTTTTTATTTATTCCTGCAGAGTTTGATGCATAGGTTTTTTAATGTATAGTTTGCATGTGGAGGAGGTCGGAGAAGACTGTCCTTTAGGAATATTTTACGACATATGCACTGCGAAAAACCATATCGAAATGGACGGTAATTGCCTATATATCCCATTAGGAACAATTTATCTTTGGAATCCCTCCCCCTCCATCCATCCTCTGAGAAATGCATTATGCCTCGAATGCTGTAATTAACGTAGAGGAACAAGAATGCCAATCGGCGCCGTGTTTCTTAGTATGAAGTGTGCGTGCTGCAATTGGCGTCTTGAACCGGAGACTGGTTCCGTATTTAGAGCATTAGGCGCGCAATTTTGTTGGTGAGTGGTATTAAATCGAAACTTGGGTGCCACATATTGCATTGAACTGGATGAGCTCGAATGTTGGTGCCTTATCTAGGCCTGTACTGTAATTAGTACGAACTCACTATCTTTGCGTCTTAATTTAGACTGCAATTTTTACTTGATGAACTCAATTTACATTTGACAGCTTATGAAGGAAATTAGGCGCCTAATCAGTAATGGGATGACTAGAAAATGTGGCGCTTTATATGGGAAATAAGGCCCGCACTAATTAGCGCCATGAACCCGAATGCCATTTGGCGCTGGATTGAGAAAATGAGTCGCGTGTCCAGTTGACCGGTAAAAACATAGCCTACGGCGTAAGAAGTGTGGCCGAGGAGGCCGTTAGGGAATAGATTCTGTTCAAAATAGCGTATTCTTTCTCATATTTTACAGAAGTTATAATGTGACGGTAGACTAGAAGACGCCTAACATCTGCCAAATTGGCTTAGTCCACCGCTTCTAATTGAGAATTTCGGGAAAGAGGAAGGTTTCAAAATGTTAAATTGATTTATGATGCAATGGAGAGTAAGATATCTATGTGTATCGATCATTTAAGCGGTTCACATGAAACTGATTACATTTGTAATCACTTGAAAGTAACTTTGTTTAAAACCTGATTAGAATAAGTAGTTTATACTGCCTAGTTAAGAAGAATTTAATCTTTTCAATAAAATGGAAATATCTGCTAATGTCACCTCTGTTCACATCTTTTTAATAAACAGAAGACTATGGAAGTACATATACCTGTATATAGTTTGAGAGGGAAAGAGAGAGAGAGAGATATTCCATGAGAAAGGGAACACCCCTATTGAGATAGTGACAATATATAAAAAAAAAATCTTCCCATAATACTTCTCTTAATTATTTTGGCCTCTCTCTCTCTCTCTCTCTCTCTCTCTCTCTCTCTCTCTCTCTCTCTCATTACCTCAAGCCCCGACTGACAGTATTTGCTCTTAACTATACATTGGATGATTTTATACTAAAATAATGAAGTAACCGGGGATCATTCGATTAATCTCTACTATTTTCATGAGCTTAAGTAGATGCGAATGCTAGCAGTCAAGAGATAGGCCCCATTCCTAACTCTCACCTGATTGAGTCTACGATACACTTTCGCCTCAATGGTACTTCAGTAGAGGGCAGAGAGAATGTATATGTAGTTGTTGTTTTGACTAACGCCACCCTTCTCATCGTCATAGCTAGTAATGGATAAGAAGAGGGTAGGGGCGTCCCCCGTAGGGTAGGTGGTGTTTGGAAACGCAACTTACTGAGTAAGCCATTAAACTATTATCTTTCATCTCAAATGTCACATCTTCTTTTTCGTACTTTTGTATCATTTGTATCAACATAAATAACCAACCAGTGTACATTGGAAATGACAATAATTTATACGGATATATTAAAGGAATAATTATATTCGCGACTTTCAGCACAATGATTATGGCTGCTGATGTTTAGAGCTTTCCACACTGACACCTACGTATTACTATTTACAGTATAGAGGATAATCATATTACGTACTTCATTCATTTCAATGAAGTTGGAAGGTCGGTAGGTAGGTTATCGAAGTGCTTGCCAGTTCAGACTGACGTCATCGGAAGGGAAAGCGAGTTTCCAGTGCATCCTGGTCATAGAATTAGATGAAACAGTATCAGCAACTTGTCTCTACGAAGGGTCGTTCCCATAAATAACAATAATGATAATATATTATTATTATTATTATTATTATTTAATAATTTATTGGTTTCCAGTGTGTAATGGTTATTATTACACAAACTGTAATTATGCAAAGCTGTATAATATTGAAAATAGATATGATCCTTATATGGGCTCTTGAAAAGCCTCCTCCTATAAACCCTAATTTAAAAGTACGCTTAAAAACCCCGGAAGAGGTGTAAATCCATCTAATGTAAAACTGGAATCCAGAACTACCTGACTCCTGGAACAAAATGTTGGGTAAACGAAGTTGGTGTTTTTGAAAACTCAATCTTTCCTAGGAGGTCACATCACCACCACTCACGGTGGGGGGGGGGGTTACCTTCATTATTTTTTAAGGCATATATATTTGTTTAGTTCTCCATGGGCAGTCATCCCATTGGGGGGGGGGGGTTGACTAAAGTGTGGTCTCGCCCGAGGTACTTTCAGGGGGCTGGGAATGGGGGAGAGGACACCCCCTTTCAAAGGGAATGTCTTAATTGATCTGCCACCAGTCCCTAAGTCTTTAGTGGATCCATATCTTCTCTCTCGTTTTCCTCCCCTTGTTTTTCCTTCCATCGTTACCTCTGCTATGTCGAGTGTTTAATAAACTGCAAATGTTGGTTTTGGTTTACTTAATTATTTATTGGTTTATATGCTAAGGCGTAGAAGGACTATATTTGTTTCCTTTTTTAAAGCTAGAAGTGAATCGAATTACGTTTTTCATTAGAAATTATTAGTTTATTTTTGTGTGCTTGAAAACAAAGCAGTTAATTTCTGCCCCAGATTTCCCCTTTTTTTGCGAATGAAATTTGAATCAGCGCAGACTGTATATATATATATATATATATATATATATATATATATATATATATATATATATATATATATATATATTTGTGTGTGTGTGTGTGTGTGTGAAAACTTTAGAAAATATTCGTGCATGTGGCGGTGAGAAGGTCTTTTACGGTAGATGTCCCCGTTTGAAAATATGAAGCTCACACTTGCACAATATTTCGGACGTCTTACTTCCATTTTGAGGAAAATACAAAAGCGCTGTTCCTTCTTTCCTTTTTGGATAAGCCTCGTCTTGACCAACTGACCTGTATTTTGACATTGACTCTTCCCGTTCGATTGTTACCAACTAAGAAACCAGTTCTTTCGCAACGCCGACTGCACGTGCGTCGTCGCGAAACCCAGGTTTAGCAGGTGTGTCTGTTAAGCCCTTTAGGGAGGAGGATGGCCTTTGTGAAAGCCCCTTAGACTTTGGAGGGGCCTTAGTGAGCTCCTAGAGGTATAGAGGATTTTTTTTTCATTAATCAAATACTGACAGCGAACGCAAATTAGAAAAGGACGTGACGTGTCTCTGTAAAGCTTGCATAGATTAGAAGCCCATTCACCCCCCCCCCTCTTTTACAATTTCAGTCTAATTCTACTATTACTAAATAAGACTTAAGCACTCGGCCAGCTCCTTAAAAAAAAGGTCATTCCTTATATGTTAATATGACATAGCACATGGGGCTATGTAGAAGTGTTCAAAATTATACTATAGATTATCACTAATATCTTTATCAGTGCATCAATCTTTGTGTTCCCAGTCTGAAATCTAAGAAATAATAAGATTCTTCTCTGTTAAGGGGGCTGAAAGGAAAAAAAAAATATTACACTTAATAATTTGTGTGCCCGAGAATTTTCTTTTTTATTATTATTATTATTAGTAGTATTGGTATCATCCCTAATTGTATAGTAATATTACAATTTCCTTTGCTTAAATTTTATTTTCCTCTTATTTATTTTGTGTATTCATTAGTTTACTTATGATTGTATTTTATAGTTTTTGTAGCATAAGAGCCATTGTCAAAGAGGAAATAAAATGTTTGATTTGCGCTTCTTCATCGCGTTGTACGTCTTATTATTATTATTTATTTTTATTATTATTATTATTATTACTATTTCTCTTATTATAAACGGGAAGTACAATATCTTGTACTTTTTTCAAGATACTTTGCACATACGCAAATATATATATATATATATATATATATATATATATATATATATATATATATATATATATATATATATATATATATATATATATATTTGCTGAAGTGTTATCTTTTCTTAATTTTCCTCCTCATAATTGAGGCAAAATAAAGATGCTTCTCACGCGGGAGGTTGAGGGCGTTGTCTTTCCCAAATATTTTTTACCCCGCTGACCAGGGGCGGTTCCAGGATATTTGGAGAGGCTTGTTTATTGGAGGGGGAGTGGGATTAAAGTCAGTATAGGTCTAATTTACGATGCCATTTTCAGCGGCTGGTATGTATCTCACCAGTCAAAATACTTCTGATTTTTTTTCTGTAATTTTCTTATATATTGACTCGTTATGGTGGGTCGTACCCAGGCACCGTGGTCTCATATATATATATATATATATATATATATATATATATATATATATATATATATATATATATATATATAATTTTTTTTTTTTTTTTTTTTTTCGTGGCGGGAAAATTTTAAGCGGGAAACTTCTGGCGCCAAAATACCCCTCTTCCCTCTGGCCCCAGTTTGGGTAAAAGGATATAGCAACACAGATGGGATCCTCTAGGACTTTTGTGGTTTTCGTGGAGGGGGAGTCATATGTGCCTCCCATGGCCGCCGCCCTTGGGTTCTGTCTAGTATTGCCTTCTTCATTGGACGCAGACTTAGACTAATTGGCTCGTAGTAGGCTGTGACATATAACCACCTCAATGTTTCAGCTATTGGTCCTCTCTCTCTCTCTCTCTCTCTCTCTCTCTCTCTCTCTTTAATTGCCTCTCTGTGGCTGTCGTGAAACTCATTCTTTTGGGAAGAAAGGAATGGCGTATTTGAAGGCAGTTTGTAATGATATACAGAAAAATATGATTTTATATGGTTGTTATTATTAGTCCTTGCATGACATTATTATTTTTATTTTTATTATTATTATTATTATTGGTGGTAGTAGTATTAGTGACAGTGAATAGTACAAATATTTCTAAAAAGTTCATTTAGTAGGAGAAAGGAATTACTACCTGCAGCGAGTATTTTATCAAAACTTTTTTTTTATTATTATTACGGCATATAATTTACACTTATCTGTGTTTTCCCAATGTTCACTGTTAAGAAAGAGAAGCCCAGAAGAAGAATTTGAGAGGGGGAAAATCCAGCGCAATTATTCTGATATCTTTTCCAAGCATGACAGTTTATCAACCTTTTTTTTTTTTTTTCCATATCCATTGAATTTCTCTAGTACCACGATAGGATTTCATACGTTCATTAGGGTGACTAAAAATGTGTATGCGATTTTATATGAATTCCCATTCGTTTGTATTTAATATAAATATCGGAAGTAAAAAAAAAATTGCTAGTTTTTCTCAAAATTATTTATATATACAATATTAAATATCTACAAATGAAGTTTTATAATAAAATATAATGTTCTATAAATTATTTTATAATAAAAGTATATTAAACTATAAATTATCATCGGCAGACAATAAAACATTTACTTAGTCAATCATTTTAAAATTCAGCAATAATTTGTAAATAAATCAATAAAAAATATTGTGTCCAGTTTATTGGTTTTACTTGCAGAAGCTCAAATGATACAAAGATTAACAGAAGAAAAAGAAAAATAGGTCCAAATTCTTGAGCGAATTCATAAAGGCACTGACTGATTGATCCCTAAAACAAGGATTTATGTGTTCCTCTCTCTTAGGGAGGGACTGTGGTTTTTTTTTTTTTGGGGGGGGGGGGAACAACAGCTTTGGTGTCACAGGGCCAGGGATAACAAACAAACGAACAAACATTTATTTCCATTTTTATACAAACTAAAAGTAACTTATAAGTAGATATATAATTGAACTAATAAGTAAGAGGGTAATACATACGGTTTAATGAAATAATGGTTTCCTAGAAAATAATAATACTGTAATAAAAATTTTAACCATAATGTTAATAATAAAGTAAAATTAACTTATAAGTAGACATGTAATTAAACTAATAAATAAGTAGGTAATATATATAGTTAAATTAAATGTAGCTTTCATAGAAAATAATAATGCTGTAATAAAAGTATCGTTATTATCTGCATCATCACCATATTTGTTTTCCTTACAATGAGAATAATTAGTTCTTAACTTAGAGAACAGAGAAGTCGATATCAGTTTACATATAGAGAGGTTAGTGTTAAGGGAAATTGCATTAAATCATTAAGTTTAGTTTATGTGTGAGCAGCAACTATTTGTCCAAAAGAAAACTATATAGTTTGCCTTTGAAAGCTGCGAAGGGGGATGCATTTTTAAGAATGAAGGTTACCATATGCCAATTTCCAAAGATTGGTGAAGGAATACTCCAGAATAGATTCATTAACTGTTTAATATTTTTGAATAGAAATATGCTGTGCTCAGTAAAGTTATGTCTGATATCACAGTAGTAATAATTACTGGCAGTGGGATTTTAACATTATAGTCCTATTTCCATAAGCCAATGCAGATTGAAGACCCAGAACTTATTCTATCTCTTCCTTCCATATCATTGAAAGTCGTGATTTTTGTCTGCTAAAAGATATATATATATATATATATATATATATATATATATATATATATATATATATATATATATATATATATATATATATTAGTGTCCACATTAGAGACTGAAATCAAGTTTAGTAAATATGTACAAACTGTAAATTAAAAGACAAAGTAAGTATCCGTAATATTTTACGTATTCTAATCTTAATATAATAACTCCATTAAATGTTAATTAAAATGTGGCTTTTTATTTCTAAAAGCTTTACATTAACCAGACTGTAGATAAGTGTTGAGTAATTTACCGTAACAATAAAACTTACTTTGAAAAAGATAAAAAAAAATTCACCCCAATCTACACATACCTCAACCACTCCTTAGGGATGATGTATATATTTCTCGCTTAATGAAATGATAGTATTGAAAGATTTTAATATAACTTATTGTAGATTTGTATCATGCCAGTAACTCAATAACAAGGTGTTCATGCAGGCACTCCCTCCCCCTGACATTTTTCTCTGGCTTGTTTTTCATGTGCTTCCAAAGGCTTCGCATGAAGATAAGCGACTGTTCTTTGTAGTTTGCCAAGCTATATTTAGTAAGCACATCCACTTTCCTGTTATGTAGCAGATCACTAAAGAGAGAGAGAGAGTTTAGTAGCAACCAGCTAATGTATATCGTTTTGTTGATACACTAGGAAGTGTAAAATGTAATTTTTAATTTCAAGGCCATGGCGCAACTAAAAGAAAAACCTTTGCAAATAAACCAGAAAAGTGAAAAAAGAAATGTTATTATCACCTTGTTGTTAACCAGTTAAAACTTACAAGGTTGTCTAAGCAATATCTCACAGAAGCTTCAGGGACATTTGGCTCCAAGATTTCCCTCCTTTTCCGTTTGTGAACCTTCTACTTGTTGATTTTTTTTTATTTATTCAGATAACTGTACATGGGGACATGTGCACATGGGCAGTATAAATAAAATATTAATAGAATTTGCAATTAATTTTAAATATCATAGCAAGTAATTACTAATAAAATACAGTGTAATAATTGAAGAGTACTATTTGTAACAATAATTTCAATAGCCCTTGTTGAGTCCTATAAATTACATTTCACTTTTCAACAGTACTACTGCAGACAATTTGAAGCAGATATAGAATAACAATTTTCAGGTTAGAATAATAAATACGTACATATACATATGCATGCATTAATTAGATGAGCAATAGAAACACCACTGGGGCTTCATAGTCATACATATCAAGGAGAGAGAGTTTGTGGTATTCATTTCAGCAAAAGGAGTTATTCGTCCTTATCACAGATAAAGATGCATACTCATACACATCATTGTCATCTGAGGGTAACACAGCAAAGGAAAGTGCGTGTAATTAATCGCATGTACGTACACATGTAAGCCTGAACATACATACATACATACACATAAACACAGTGCCATATAATGGAAGATAAATTTGGAAGGAAAAGAAAGAGAAAGACTGAAAGCCCTTCCCCTTCTCTGCCCTTCAAATTATGTACATGAGAGAGAATTACGTCAGTTAATCCATTATCACTAATATCACAACTATTGCTACCACCATCATGATTATTATTATTATCATTATTATTATTATTATTATTATGATTATTTTTACTATTATTATTACCACAACCATCATCATTACTACAGCTTGTATATAGATAGAGTTATGAATCAAAAGTAGTAATTATATATATATATATATATATATATATATATATATATATATATATATATATATATATATATATATATAATATATACATGCACACATGTACATACTTATACATACATATGAGCTCCTGAGGGAGGGGGCTAGAATACTTCCATGTTCCCCTGCGTGTCGTAAGAGTAGACTAAGTGGGGCGGAGCGAAGGAAATGAGAGACCTCCTCTCTGTATTTTCTCTTCCCAGAAAGTTAGAGCATTATTCTTTTACTCAGCCACTCACATTATAAGGGGAAAAGTGGCTCATGTATATAAAAAGGCACATGAGAGAGAGAGAAGGTATTCCCTCCACCTTTCCCCCATTTTTTTTCTCTCTCAAAAGTTAGAGAAATATCAGATAAGATACAAGACAGTAGACTAAGATGGTATGGTCATGTCATCAGAAGGGATGAACAGTATGTTGGGAGGAGGGTGATGGAAATGGATATACAGGGTAGGAGAAGGAGAGGGAGACCAAAGCGTAGGTGGATGGATTGCATCAATGATGACCTGAGGTCTAAAGGTTTGTTGGGTGATGAGGTATGGGACAGAAACAAATGGAGAAAACTGGCCAGAAACATGGACCCCACATAAAAGTGGCAAAAGATGTCGACGAAGAAGAGGGTAAAAGAATTACATTTTCAATGTTGGGTATACACTAAGTACAGGATATAAGTTCTCTGGGTTGCAAAAGTGCACACAAAGTTCAAAGTAGCTCAGACCAAGAGGTCTGAAGTCCTTAAGCTTTGTGCACTCTGTAATGTAGTGTACTAAATTGTTGCCCCCTTCACACTCACATAATTGGCATTTTGAGTGTTCTGGGTGCTTTCTACCAGTTTTCTTGTAATTCACCTCCCATATATTTCTATAACCAAGTCTTATGCTGGCAGCAACTCTATCACAGTCACCTGTAAGCATTTTACCCATGCTGTATTTGTGTCTCAGCCTTCTGAAGTTTTCGAAATGTTGGCTCGAACAGCTGCTTACATGTTGTGTGAGTGTAGAAAGTTCTTGCTCTTCCATAAACTCATTATACAACATTGTTTTGAACTGAGTCAATGTGGTTATAGATTCAGACACTGAACTCTCAGTTGCCATTTTTGCCAGCCTGTCAGCCTTTTCATTACCTACTATCCCAACATGGGAGGGTACCCATGAAAACTTAACTTGGAGTTAAAGTTTTGCACAGTTAATAAGAGCCTTTTGAATTTCAGCCATGTGAGTTTTGTAGGAGCTTTTTAATGATCTCAGTGACAGAAGCGCACTCTGTGAGTCACAGAATATGATAGCATTTCTCCTAGCACTGAGAACATGTTCAATAGCAAGTTTTAGTCCAACAATTTCACATTCGGTGATTGATGACCATTTTGGCATACTCAGTGCTTTGTGAAATATTTGCTGCCCTTCAAAATTTTCATAAACTATAATGCTGCACCCAGACCCTCCTGTACTGCTTGTGTGAGACCCATCAGTGTAAATGCAGAGTGTTTCATTGTTATTTGAGAAACTAGTTCCAATAGACTTCAATTTCATCTAACCATTGGTGTTATTTTAATAATTGGAGCGACATTTGGACCAGATTATAATACTGGAAAGAGAATTTCTGGTCCAATCCTCTTGCAAGGATTTATTAATCGTGCAGGACCACTCTCAGTAAATAGTTTTACATTATGTTTTTTGTCTCATTGGTTTTAAGCTTAAATATCTTGGGGTGAATTTGTCTTTCATACTGTATGTTACCTTTTATTAGTGATTTAATGATTGTTGACGGTGACTGCGGCCCTTGCAAATGACCAGCATTACATGGATGAGGCTGAGCTGATTTCGCTAATTTAACTCCAAATATCACAGCTGACTGTTTGATATGTTCTATCAAAGGTGGGAGATTTAATTCATGTTGCATATTAATAATTCTTGTGCTCATAGGGCAGCCAAGAATAATCCTCATAGCTTTGTTCTGAATTTTTTCTAGGGGTCTTGAGATAGAGGCAGTCATAGTACAGAGCTGCAGGGTGTGATAGTCGACTAATGACCTGACATATGGGAGATAGAAAGTTCGGCATATGTTGAGTTGCCTTTGTGCTAAGGGATAGAAGACGTCACTATTGTCCCTTCCATAACACTGATATGATTCTTTTTCTTATTGAAACTAATTACTGTATATAGGAATATGTTTGCAGGCACTCCCTATGATGTTCATATGTTTCACTTTATTTTTGATCATATTTATATCTTATATGTGCATGCATGAGTCTATGTGCATACCTACTCTGTTCATCTGAGCATTGTTATATCTACTTGAAATTATCTATAGTATTGATGTGATGTCTTATTTATATCCTTCACGTAGACTTATTTTAGATAACTGTACATGGAGACGTGCACATAGGCACTCCCAGTAATATTGCAGTTGTTAAACATTACAATCTATTTGGTTATGTATAAATAAAGTATTAATAGAATTTGCAATCAATATTAAATATCATACCAAAGTAATTAAGAATAAAATATAGGGTAATAATTGATTGATGGCAGAAGAGCACTCTGCTATTAAGAGTAATATTATGGTTTACATGTATTAATAGCAGAAGAGCGCACCGCGATTATTGATTAAGAGTAATATTTGTAACAATATTTTTCAATAGTCCTTGTTGAGTGCTATCATTTAAGTTAAATTTCCACTTTTCCACAGTACCACTGCAGACAATTCGAAGCAGATATAGAATAACAATATTTAGGTTAGAGTAATAAGTAGGTTCATATACATGCATGCACATGTACACTGTAATGTTAACAATTGCATATCAATGGGAATGCCCGTGTGCACATGCCCTCGTGTAAACTTATTTTATTAATAAGGAAAAAAAGATATATTTTATTTTGTTCTTGTAAAGAGGTGGCTGAAATGTGTAAAATAATCAGTTTCTTAGCTCTGACCGTGAAGACTTTCAACAGCCGTTGTTGTAAACACGATCAAGATGAGCATGGTATACTATATTCAAACAAACAAACTATTTCCATTTCATTATACAATGGGTATTCGTCAGCCGGGGCAAGCCCTAACCCTCCACTGTGGTGTCCAACCACAGCAGTTCCTGCCAGTAAACAGCTTAAACTCTCGGTCATGGACGGGAACCGATCTTTCGAACTCGTGAATGCGAAGCCAGCGCGTTACCACTGCCATCAATCAATTGTTGCAATATATTTTATTTTTAATTACTTGCTATGATTTTTAAATATGAATTGAAAATTCTATTAATATTTGATTTATACATGGGCAAATATAGACATATAAAAAGATAAAAATACTAAAAATCCCATATCACTGGGAAGTTCCCTTTAGCACATGTCCCCATGTACATTTATATGACTAACCCAAAAAAAATTGAAATTAAATAATTTGATAATTGAACAAATAAACATAGACAATGACATATGCTCAATTGCTTATAGTATAATTTAAAATTCAAAAATTATAACATCATTATTAATGAAGCTAGTTCTGTTTAGAAAAGACCAGTCCTTAACCCATAAAGTTTTCGATTGGCAAATTGACCTCTCTCTCTCTCTCTCTCTCTCTCTCTCTCTCTCTCTCTCTCTCTCTCTCTCTCTCTCTCCTTGAAGTCATCAAACGCAGGTCTAAAAAGGCATTGTCTGTCCCCTATATAGCTTAAGGGAAAATTGGCCCTAAAATGGGTAGTGTATGGCACATGGAAAGTTTTCGTATGACCCGTACTCAACCTCTGTCTCATTTTTAAATCTCTTTTTCCTCTTTTTATGTTTCTCTGTCTTTATTTCTTTCATTAATAGCTTGCTGACCATGTGGTTATGTTTTTGAAATCATATATATATATATATATATATATATATATATATATATATATATATATATATATATATATATATATATATTCCTTATGTTAAAGGAGTGTTCCTCTTTGTCTTCGGTCTGCGTTTCGTTTTATGTAGGTGTTTCTTTCGGCCCATGTGATAGCAATGGTTTTCCTTGAATAGAGTATATGTGTAATTCTTTGTCTTGCATTTTATTTTTATATATGGCTACTCGTCCAGTATTTAACAGAGGGTTTTCAGAATCTTATTCCATTTGTTTAAATATTTCTCTTTTTTTTTTCAACATGTTTTGTTTTCGTCGTCTTAAAGATTTTTTTTTTAATTTATTCAGATAACTGTACATGGGGACATGTGAACATGGGCACTCCCAGTGATATTGCTGTTGATAAACATTACAGTCTATTTGGTTATGTATAAATAATATATTAATAGAATTTGCAATTAATTTTGAATATAGCAAGTAATTAATAGTAAAATAGTGTAATAAGTGATTGATGGCAAAAGAGCAATCTGCAATTATTAATTAAGAGTCATATTATTATGCTTTACATGTATTAATAGCCGATGAGCACTCTGCGAATATCATTTAAGAGTAATATTTGTCGTCTTAAAGATGCGCGATAGAGCTGTTGATTTTTCTCTCCGTTATTCTCGAGTACCTTTCCCCCACTTAACATTTTTGGACGTTTGTTTTCCATCTCTTTGCTCAAGTTTTTGTTTTGTAAACACTACCTCAAAAGCCGTTTTGTCTCTTAGAAGAAAAACTCCTTAAAGCTGTAACATCCCATCGCAGCTTCAGCCATAGATAGAGTTGCTTGTGTGACCATTTTCAAAATATTCATCCAGAGATATGCTACGGATGAGAAAGAGAACGGCATGGTTAACGTGGAAGAGCGAAAAATAAAGAGAAATCTGAGGGAAGAAGATTTCATCGGACATTTTAACATTCTGAAAAAAGAGGGTTCAAAATTCGACCGTAAATTGCGCGGCAGGAGAGCTAAGGTATGCGAGAAAATATGCGCTCGATGGGTCTGTCCCCGGTCGATCCAGACTCCCAAAGGAAAGAGGAGATCAAGGTGGGGGAGGAGGAAGAAGAAAAAATAAGGGGGGGGGGCTGAGAGAGAGGCCCACTAGAGGTAGTCGTTTAGTCTGCATCATTCCCCCTCTTTTCCTCTCTTTACAATGACGATTAATAAAGATTTTTAGGCAAGCTTTTTTTTTTTTTTTTTTAGTACAAGTTGCTCTTGGGATACAGCCCCATTGATTGGATTAAAGTGAGAGAGGGTTATATGGAGTTTTAATTGTTAAAAAGAAATATTTTTTAGGAATATAAAAAATGACATGGCATGAACCAATGTAGCTTGATGACAAGATCACAGATAGAGAAGGTTACAATAATAAATGAAAGCTTTTTAATTCTGTTATCTGTGCCTGCAGCCTGATTACAATGTATGGTACTTTTATTTAAAATGTTCAATTATATAATATATATATATATATATATATATATATATATATATATATATATATATATATATATATATATATATATATATATATATATATATATATATCGACTCGTTAATATTGGTTCTCTCAAGAATCCTTCATAAACTAACTTATATGTGTATTGATGGCCAGTCTTTATCTGCAGTCGAAAGAGGGGGCATCTGGGTCAAATAACGAAGATCAAATACCTTAAAGTAGAGCTTAATGTCCAGTCCTTTGGAAGTTAAAGCGAAATACCCTGGAATCTCCAGCAGGTATTGTGAAGGCATAGAAAACTAAAGAGAGAGAGAGAGAGAAAGACTCAGCTGGTCAAAAGATTTATTCCCAGGCTGTCTGGAAATCAAATGATCTCGGACCACGGCTGTAATAACGAGTGGCAATAGTAGGTGCGACCCAATTTTTTGTTCCACTTCGGATGGACAAACTCGCGGATCGTAAGAACGAGTTTGTTCGCCTGCGAAAAAGAAAGAATGGCCAGACAGAATGTGAAAAATTGAAAGAATGGTGGGAGTCAAATGAGCGAGTGTGGAGCCCCAGGGAGAATAAACCCAGCTGTCTAATAATAATGCCCTTTCCCATAACAAATTAAATGGAAAATTTGCCTCATTTTCTCTGTGCCGGGTGTCAATGAAGTTAAATGTGTATAGGGAAGCTTAGTTTAATTTGTAGAATTTCTCTTCCGAGCTTGGTCAGATATCATTAGCAATAGTTATAAAATATCTTATGAAATACTCCATACCTAGAATCCATGTTATATTAGGATATATTATATATAAAAATTCTCTTTTGCTGAATTCCCCATCACATCTGAAACATTAGTATATTTTCATTTTGATAATCGGTTTATTCCCGTAAACTGATCAACACAAACACCTTTATCAGTAACAGTGTTATTTTGCTACCATAAAGATATCTGAATTCGATCACTCATCTTAATAATTATAATCTTGAATAACTTGGTCATACCTACACCTCTGTGCTATCAGTTTTCATCATCCCTCGCGTATAGTGTTCTTCAAGTGTTTGTGTAGAATGTTTTTCTTCCATCTCAAATGAATTACAATTTGAAAGGCTCATTGAGCTCAATGTCTCGGTGCATAGCTAGTCCTAACCACCCACTTGGAGCAGGTATGGAACAGAATAACTTAGTGCAGTTCCTGGCCATCTCGTTGCAAATAGGCTTTTCATGTACCATATTCTTGGTCTGCTGCCTCTTTCATCTTGTGTACCTCTTGCAGGGTGGCCCATTGCCTGGCTTAATGATAGGATAACACTCGAGTTGGAAAGAAAAAAAAATTGAGAGAGCGCCAAAGAGTTGTGCGAGGTTTCTGGATTTTTTTTTTTTTATTAACTGAAGTGTTGCACCACAGTCAGTAACTAGTGTAAAATTGCATGCAGTTATAGTCATTAAAAAGAAAAAGGTTATCTATATATATATATATATATATATATATATATATATATATATATATATATATATATATATATATATATATATATATATATATATATATAATGTCCTGTCTTTTTCATTGTATGTGTTAAGGAGGTGTTATTGTTGTTTCTCCCATCTCCTTCCCTGGAGGTCGAGGATAGGCCCAGGAGAACCCTTAAACCACCCCATTCTCTTGTTACTATGCAAATTGCTGCCATATTAGCCTGAGGGACACGTACCCTCTCTCCTCCATGTCTGCTACAACTGCTAAGCTGCCTTGACCTTTACTGCTATTTCTGAACCTCTGTGGTGGTGGTAGCTCCTAGCATAAGATTTTTTATTGCCTTTTTATTTTGTAGGTCGCTGGATGAGAAACAATGGATCGCGAAAAGGGTTTAGGTTACGACCGTCGTGTTACCATTTACCTCCAACATATTTCAAACTTTATGTTCTCTGCGAACGATGTAGGGCATTATTCGATATCTTTAGGTTGTATATAGTTTTTTCTTCCTTTTGGATAGTTATTTTATATGGTAATCAGTTTCAAAATTTCGCGTTACACATACTTTTTCATTCGCTGTACTTCGCAACTTGTTTTGTCCGTACCATTGTAATGCGGCAAATACTAGTTTAGCCAACAGATGTTATGTATTCTTCTTCTGAGCTGAGACTAATACAAACCTCTAATCAGTGACCCATTACGTATGTGTCCATTGAGCATTATATCTACCACAATAAGCTTATTTTCCATTGATCTCTTTTTCTGCAATGGAAAAGGTTTTGGACCTACGGACTCAGTAAGCTGGCATTTAGGAAACATGGGAGGTGGCTGTTGGTTGGGTCTTTTCCAAATGGTCATCATATGGGAATTTTTGAACTCTTGGACCATATGGATCCACTACACTGTCGTCTGTAATAGGAGGGCGGTATATACGAAAAATGACCAGGGTCCAACACAAAATGAGAGAGAGAGAGAGAGCCAAGGCTAAGCTATTTTAATTTCGGGAAATGTAAGATTAGAATAGGCGTCTTTGTCATAACCTGTCATTGCAATGTTTCTAATGATTAAAAGTGAGGTATGCTGTTTTATTTCGCTTCAAAGACTTTTGAAAATGAACTCGAGTCCTCAGCTCGATCTTGTCATGAATCAAATGAAAGACTAGGAAAAAGGAAAAACAGTTTACCATTCGATCTTTTAGATGAAGGGAAGAGAGTGAGTGAGTGGGTCAGTGTGTTTGGGGATATTTCTCATTTTTCTTGTCGAAATTTAGCGCTCCAGTGAGTTTTCTCCTTCCATCTTGAACGCGTACCGTTATTTTTCCCTCTCATCGAGTTTACGTCCCTTTCTCTTTCGTAACGCCAACGTGGTGGCCAGTGGAGGAGACCTTTCTGCTTGTTTCTATTATTGGTTAGGCACCCTATTCAGGCAGCCATGTAACAGTTATTTCTGCTTATTTCTATTAACATTTGTTATGCAGCTTTTTCAGACAGCCATATAACAACCATTTTTGTTCTAATATGTTGTTGTTTAGCTTACTCAAGCAGTCATCTAACTAGCATTTCTACTTATTTCACTCTGGTGTTTGTTTATTATTATTATTATTATTATTATTATTAGTATATATTTTAGGAATCCAAAATATTCAACTTCTTCGCTAGAATAATATAATTTTTCTTATATTATATTTTGCTTAGAGTATTAAATGTATTCAATGGTGGGGGGAGGGTAACTTTAAATTGGTCAACTTACGCATTCACGGTTGCAGACTCTCTCTCTCTCTCTCTCTCTCTCTCTCTCTCTCTCTCTCTCTCTCTCTCTCTCTCCACTTTTATTTAATCTTCCAAGACATATTCTGTTTAGGTAATTAAATTAAATTTCATAAATACTTACATTACGCTACGGAGCGAGAGTTATGCATAAAAGTGTACATTTATATTAATGACGAAAGAATATAATACAAATTATTATTATTATTATTATACATGAAACCTAATGTAAACGTAAAAATGTAGACTCATAACAAACAGAATTTTTTTACCCGCAAAATATAATAATAATAATAATAATAATAATAACTAATATAAATGATAATAACGTAAGCGTTACAGTTACGATAAATGAGTGAGTTGATGTAGCGAAGGCCGCCAGATAGGAGGTTTATAGGCCAAGTAAAACGGGTCTGAAATTATTAACGGATATTTTAAGAAGGGCTTCACATAGCTTTAGGCCTATGAGAGCTTAACCTGGTGGTGTTGACGAAGTTATTATTTTTTTTTTGTACAAGCGGACCGTGAATTTGTACTTGGAATGAATAGGTACATATACATTTACACGTTGATTGAAGTATTATTTTACTCGCATTAGCACCAGATTGCTGATTCCCAAATAGCCGGACTCGTATTCAAATCAGTGTAATTATCAAACACCTCACCTAACCTTAATCAATCCCTACCATCACCTGTGTGCACTATCCTGATAATACATTACATGATTTGGTGTTGGCAATATAGGATTCGGCAAACTGGAACGCTACCACGCTGCTCCCTTAGGCTTAGGCTAAGGAATACCTAATTGAGCTCTTGTCGGGAAGTTGCGATAATAGTGATAATGGATTAATTGACGTAATTCTCTCCCATGTACATAATTTGAAGGGTAGAGAAGGGGAAGGGCTTTCAGTCTTTCTCTTTCTTTTCCTTCCAAATTTATCTTCCATTATATGGCACTGTGTTTATGTGTATGTATGTATGTATGTTCAGGTTTATATGTGTACGTATATGCGATTAATTACATGCACTTTCCTTTGCTGAGTTACCCTCAGATGACAATGATGGGTAGGAGTATGCATGTATGCGTGTTTATCTGTGGTAAGGACGAATAACTCCTTTTGCTGAAATGAATACCCCAAACTCTCTCTCTCTCTCTCTCTCTCTCTCTCTCTCTCTCTCTCTCTCTCTCTCTCTCTCTCTCTCTCTCTCTCTCCTTGATATGTATGGCTATGAAGCCCCAGTGGTGTTTCTATTGCCCATCTAATTAATGCATGCATATGTATATGTACCTACTTATTATTCTAACCTGAAAAATGTTATTCTATATCTGCTTCAAATTGTCTGCAGTAGTACTGTTGAAAAGTGAAATGTAATTTATAGGACTCAGCAAGGGCTATTGAAAATATTGTTACAAACATTACTCTTCAATTATTACACTATATTTTATTATTAATTACTTGCTATGATATTTAAAATTAATTGCAAATTCTATTATGTTATTTATACATAACCAAATAGATTGTAATGTTTATCAACTGCAGTATGACTGGGAGTGTCCATGTGCACATGTCCCCATGCACAGTTATCTGAATAAATAAAAAAGAAATCTATCTCTACACAAATGGATGTATTACATATACCTGCATATGTATATACAAACAAAGATATAGTCTGTGAATAAATGTATGTTTTTTGTAGCATCATACATTGTTTTCGTGACTGTGAACTTCATCTACCCGATGTTTAAGCTTTTCTAATTATACAAATGGATTATTAATTAATTTTTGTTATATAGAAGAACTGTATTTACAGACATGCATGTATACATACAACTGTGTGTATGTTGGCGTAACTTTTATCCTTTAGAAACCTTAGCAGTGGATTTTTTTTTTTTTTCCTAGTAAAGGCAAGAAAATTCTCTCATCAGGTCCGGCCATGAATGAAAAATTAAGATGAAGAAGAAATAGACAGTTAAAGACTAGGCAAAAATAGGGAGTGATACACAAAAGAAAAAGGACAGGCTGAAAGAAAAGTCGAAGTATTGAGAAACTAAAGATATGGCGGCAGGATTAGGCCCCGAGATGACAATTGATGCGCTTTTTTGATGGAAGATAAGTTATAAAAATTAGGAAATAAAAAGAAGAGAGTTCCAGAATCTTGAGGTGGATGGGAAAAAGCAGTCGCTGCACCGACCATTCTGCAAGCTACAAATCTCCGCACAGTACTTGTGAGACGAGGCCGCTTGCCAAGGCTTTGCCAACTACACCACTGAAGATCTAAGCAAGAAGCCAACCTCAAAGCTAACTGCTTTGCTAGGATTGAATGCTTGAATGGTAGTTAGTGTCTTGGAACAGTAATTGTGTGTTTTAGACTCGAATCCCAGTCAGGGGTAAAATATGATTCATGTTTTCACATATGTTTAATTGAATATTATTGATAACTATATAGATTGGGTTTTGAATTAAATGCGAAAACGAAGCCACGAGTGACGTTGGGGGAAACTGTAATATGAACAAAAAAGCATTCAGAAAGAATGCGTTCATTCCCAGCAAAGCAGTTAGCTTTGAGGTTGGCTTCTTTCTTAGACCTTCAATGGTGTAGTTGGTAGCACCTGGATATAAAAAGTTATGTGTCTTAGGTTCGAATTCCGGTCAGGGGGTAAAATGATTCATGTGTTCATATGTTAATGTGTGTCTTTAATTATTATTGATGCCTATATAGATTGGGATTTGAATTAAATTCGAAATCTAAGCCACTAGTGAGGTTAAGAGAAGCTGTATTATGAACGAAAGATATTCAGAAGGAATGCGTTTATTCCTAGCAAAGCAGTAAGCTTTGAGGTTGACATCTTTCTTAGACCTTCTGTGGTATAGTTGGTAGCGCCTTGGCACAATAATTATATGTCTTAGATTCGAGTCCCGGTCAGGGGTAAAATATAATTCAAGCTTTCACTTGTTAATATGGTTATTTGATTAATATATATATATATATATATATATATATATATATATATATATATATATATCTTTGTATTTATGATATTAAGTATAATTTAGTTTTTTAATAGTTCACTTATTATACAAGTGTGTTATGTACAAGTGCAATGAATACATTCAAGCACACACACATACACAATAATAATAATAATAATTAAAATAATAATATTAATAATATCGAAAGTACCCAAGGAGGATAAGTATATGATATTAAAAATATGAATTCATAAAAACCGATGGCAGCAATCTGGCAAAAGCAAAGCATTATGATAATCCAAAAACTTTTATATATATATATATATATATATATATATATATATATATATATATATATATATATATATATATATATTAACCAATTAAGCACATTACATATGTGAAAACATGAATCATTATTTACCCCGACCGGGACTCGAACCTAGGACTTATAATTATTAAGTCAAGGTGCTACCAGCTACACACCAAAGAAGGTTTTAAAAGGAATCCAATCTTATAGCTTATATCTGCTTTACTTAGGAATGAACGCATTCTCTCTGAATGCCACTATGTTCATATTACAGATTCCCCAACCTCACTCGTGGCTTCATTTTCGCATTTAATTCAATTCCCAATCTAATTCTGGCTATACAATAACCAGTTAAGCACATTACATATGTGAAAACATGAATCATTTTTTACCCCTACCGGGACTCGAACCTAGGACCTATAATTACTAAGTCAAGGCGCTACCAACTACACACCGCAGAAGGTTTTAAAAGGAATCCAACCTTATAGCTTATATCTGCTATACTTAGGAATGAACGCATTCCATCTGAATACCAGTATGTTTATATTACAGATTCCGCCTTGACTTAGTAATTATAAATCCTAGGTTCTAGTCCCGGTCGGCGTAAAAAATGATTCATGTTTTCACATATGTAATGTGCTTAATTAGTTATTGTATAGCCCGAATGAGATTGGGAATTTAATTAAATGCGAAAATGAAGCCACGAGTGAGGTTGGGGAATCTGTAATATGAACATACTGGCATTCAGATAGAATGCGTTCATTCCTAAGTATAGCAGATATAAGCTATAAGTTTGGATTCCTTTTAAAACCTTCTGTGGTGTGTAGTTGGTAGCGCCTTGACTTAGTAATTATAAGTCCTAGGTTCGAGTCCCGATCGGGGTAAAAAATTATTCATATATATATATATATATATATATATATATATATATATATATATATATAATATATATATATATATATATATCCTCCTTGGGTACTTTCGATATTATTATTATTATTATTTGTGATAAATTGCCTATTGTCACCCATCTCTCCTCTTAGGTGCCCCAATGGGCACCAGGAAAGTGAAAGTGCTTTACGACCAATAGTATTTTTATATTTCGCAACTCCTGGGGGCACACCGAGAGAAAGGGGTCACATTAACGGGGATTAAATGTATGATAGTGTTATTATTATTATTATTATTATTATTATTATTATTATTTTATAAGTCGGTCACGGTTGCTTATTGGAGAGTCGGGATGCTATGACTGCAAGTTCGAACCCACCACGTGATGTTAGGAAGGGCACCCAGCCTTGATCACTCATCTTCAACATGTCTTTGTCAACCTCCATTCGAATGGGGGGGGAGACTAAATGTGACACATGCAACTGTTAAATATTATTGTGTTACAAGAATTCTGTCTTCATCGGTTAAGGTGTCGTACTAGAGTCTAGATTTCAATAGCTTCACTAATATATATATATATATATATATATATATATATATATATATATATATATATATATATATATATATATATATATATATATACCTAAGCCATTTTTCCCCTTATAGGGGAAGTGGCTTAGTCAAGGCAAACTGCTCTGACTCTGGGAAGAGAAAATACAGAGGAGGGGATTCCCAGTCGACTCTTACGACACGCAGGGGAACAGATGAATTATTCTACCCCCCCTCCCTCAGGGTATAAACAATTACAAAAATAAAAGAATAATGTGGGACTTTTATTATACACGATACCGCTCTCGCATACACTTTAAAAGTAATCATATTAAAAAATAATAAATACATGTTTGAAATATCGAAAATGATTGCCAAGCCTTAGAAAAGTAATGCAAAATCTTACCTTATGAAGATAATGTACGTATTCGAACAAAATAAAGATGTGTTACATGCGTGATATTATATATATATATATATATATATATATATATATATATATATATATATATATATATATATATATATATATATATATATATATATATATATATATATATATATATATATATATATATATATATAATTTTGGAATTTTCTTCGTTAAGAACTTTTTTAAAATAATGATAAGTATTGTAATTATTAGTATTCTTCTTCTTCTCCGCCTCCTCATTTTTCTTTTTCTTCTTGTTATTATTTTATTATTGAAAAAGCATTTTGTTGTCGTCGTAGTCAAGCTTTCCTTTAATTACCCCCAAACATATTATTAGATCTTGTTTTTACCCTCATCTCTAGAGAGCATGAAAACAATGAGAAAATCTCTTGAGATGCATTTTCCCCGTAGCCGATAAATCTATTGTATGCGAGAGCTAATAATCTCCATACTTGGCATATAATTATTTAGGAATGTACCATCTTTAATGACTAGGTTTTGACCTCTTGAGCTCGTAGGGGGTGGGAAGGTGGCGATCCATTCATTTGAAAAGATGGTGATATATCAGGTCATTTTGTATGAATGAGTGGTTGGATTGTTTTGACCCAAGATCTCCTATTAACTCTTCCTTTCTGTCGAATTGGATGGGAATGTTTTCGATTGAGATTTAGCCCAACAACTTTGGCATTTGTATTTCCAGTCTTATTAAACATGTCGTAAAATAATATTTGGTGACCCCTTGTCGATAATTTCGTGTTCCAGCTATTTGAAAATGATTCGCCTTTAGTACACAAATATTTATACTTCTCTTTTCAGCACTTTTTTCGGACATTTTTATTTTCTTTAGCTTGTCTGTGCCCGAGAAAGATGAAAGTTTAATCACTGAGGGCAACCAAGGTGAAGGGTTCATGCTTTGATTTGATCACATCTCCTACAATGGTAATTAGAAGGGCTCTTGTGGGTAGATACATTGTTTTATCTTGCTTTAAATCATGATTCACTTGTTTTGAACGCCGAGCATCCATTTGTATTTAGTAAGAAAGAGAATTCACTTGCTAACGGATATAAATCATTGTAAAAATGAGTTTCAGTTATTTCGGTATGTCTCGAGTGACCTATCTTAATCCCTTTGTTTTTCTCTCTTCTTCTTCTTCTTCTTCTCCAATCCGAGTTGAATTCATTACCTTTCTAAGACTCCCCCTCCCCACCCCATCCGCCCTGTCTAATGACCCTGTCTTCCAATCGTCCCACCCACCCACCCACTTTCAGAAGTGTCATCTTCTCTACTCATTTGGAGAGGAAATGAAGGATTTTGGGGCTCTTAGTGGGTTGGAGAAGACCACCTCCTGCTCTCAAATGGGGTTTTAATGAATAGCTTTATGTATCCTGTATTCAGTAAAGAAATTTATTCCTATAATGTTTTAATGTGTGTTTTTGAGAATATGAAAAACATTCCGCTCACCCAGTCTGACCTTACTCTGTAACCTTACCAAAACATGAGATGTTATTTTCTTCAAAGATGTTTTATGCCCTCATAAATTTACGTCCAAAAAGTGTTTGAAAATGTTGGGCAAACCCTCCTGGCAACATATTTAAGGAAAAGTATCTTGATTGATGTTTTTATTAATATATTTTCATGAACTCATTGTACATTATATAATGTGAGTGTCATAGCAATCGCAATATAATTATTGTACTTGAGCATGCATTAAGCATATTCCATTCACCTGCCTGTGAATGGTATTGACCCAATTTGCACTGTCACTGATGAAGACTAATAATGTTCTTATATAAAGATAAAATACGAGATTCTAACGATGATGATAATAATAATAATGAAACAGTGGCGTTGATAACACAAAGTAAGGAAATAAACTCCGACGTGTATATGTAGGAATTTTCAGAGTTAATTCATATTGTTGTACAGAATAAATGATAATAATAATAATAATAGTAATGGCATGAACAAGACGAAGAAGAAGAAGAAGAAGAGTAAGGGGCTACTAATTCTTTCGTACGATTTAGGGGAAGAGGTGGATCTGATTAGGGGCGGCGTTACTATATGCACTTTAAGCTATAAGAGCCTTTGAAATTCATGGCTCTTAAAAGACATCTTTGTAGGAAGGGAGGGGTGAGGGTACGAATTGCCGATTGCTGGAGATGGAGAGAGCCCTTGAAGAAGAAGACGAAAACGAAAGGGGTGAGAAGAGAAACCCCTTAGGGCATCCCGTCGAGGGTCGCATTTTGTGGCCCTCTCCAACACACTGGAGTCATAATGAGTAGAGAGCGAGGGCTCCAGGGCACAGATAAAGCGCCGCCAGGTATGGGGTCACGTCTGTGGGGGCCAGAAAGGTTATTCTCACGACGATTGAGGAGGTGAATTTGTGTGGGGAGGAGGAGTGGGTGATGGAAATTTAGAGGGACGACTCGACTCCTCTCTTTCTCTGCAGTTGAGGCTGCAGGAAGAGATGCATTTCGAAGGAAAATAAAAGATTGGTCCAAAGGCACGCACAGCGCGCTTGCACACACATACAAATAAACGAGCCACTTCTGCCTTATATGTTAATATGGCTCTTACGATAAGCTTCCCGATAGCTCAGCCATTGCCTCTTTTTGCGCGTTCGTATTGTCTGCTCCCGTTCTTGTACAGAAGGTATTATTTTCTTGTGGTTGATGAGAGTGCTAAGCTGTGGGGGATATGGAGGGTTGGGACGGAGGATGGGAGCCAGCCCCATCTGCAAATAGAATCCATCTCTTAATGTGATGGGAAAGTGAGCTTTGTGTTACACCAAGGGGCATCTTAACCTTTTTCTTCTTCTTCATGTTTAAGTATAGGAGGCTACACCATTGTTTTCTCCATGTTCAGTTGAGTAGGTATGCTAGGTGGCTTAGCCGCTTAGACCCCGTCTGGGAATCGAAAGTTCCTTTTTAGTGCTCTCTCTCTCTCTCTCTCTCTCTCTCTCTCTCTCTCTCTCTCTCTCTCTCTCTCTCTCTCTCTCCCCTGTTAGGAATTGAAGGAGGTTATGTTAGCTAAGGAGTATATAATCAAGGTGCTATTAATCTTGCTAAAATCCCTGCTTATGCTAATAATTAATCTTCAGTTGATATTCCTACAACAACATGTGCTGGATAAGTAAAGCAATATAATATAGATGCGGAAGCGGGGACCGCCGTATCATAGCTGTATTCTACTCTTGAGGTGCCAAACCTGTGTCGAAACCATGGTGGGGCGATAATAAGGGCTTCAAACTTAAATTCCCCAAGTACAGTCCGTCTGTGCCCTCTCCAAAATTGGGACCCTTAGTCATACATAAAACTATATATACATATACATACATATATATATATATATATATATATATATATATATATATATATATATATATGTTCCGGTTTTACGTCACGGACTCCCTTTTCTACCAAGGGCTAGGACGGTTGCCTTCTTATTTGAAGAAATAATAAATGAAATCAATAATAGTAATGGTGGTAATAATAATGATGATGGTAGTAGTAATAATAATAGTAATGTTGATAATGGTGTAAGTAATAATGATGGTGGTAGTAATGGTAATGATAATAGTGATGATGGTAGTAATAATAATAATAATGTTAATCTTGAAGAACATAGTGCATTCAATAGAAGTAATGATGTCTTTAACCCTACTACAGTAGATTGTAATACAGTAATCTTAGTAATAAAAAATCTGAAAGACTCTAATGCATATGGATCAGATGGAATTTGTTTTCGTTTTATTAGAGATTCATTATTTGTAATAGCATATTATCTGACGGTAATAATCAATACTTCCATAGTTACCAATATTTACCCAGATTTATGGAAAAATCCCCATGTAATTCCTGGTTTTAAAAATGGAAATCCTGACGACGTCTCTAACTATAGACCAATCTCTTTACTACCAATTTTATCAAAGATACTTGAAAAGATTGTTGCAAATCAGTTAAGTGAGTTTTTTGAAAAAAATAAACTTATTGCAAAAAGTCAACACGGTTTCAGGCCAAAATTATCAACTGAAACTGCCTTATTGAAAATATCAGATGAAATATACAAAAATATAGATAATAAGAAAATATCATTGCTACTACTACTCGGTCTTTCTAAAGCTTTTGATAGTGTACACCATACCATTTTATTAGAAAAATGCAAAAAAATTAACATTGACCCAAGCTGGTTCGAGAACTATTTAAAAAACCGCTACCAGTCAGTCAGAATAAAAGATGTAGTTTCAAGTCGCAAGAAGGTATTGTTTGGGGTCCCTCAGGGATCGATCCTAGGACCTATACTTTTTCTAATATATGTAAACGATCTAGTAAAATATTTACCTAACTGTTATGTCATTCAATATGCTGACGATACTCAAATCTTAATTGAAGGAGAAATTAATGATTTAGAAAATATTATTCGTAGAGCAGAAGAAATTTTGTATATGGCTAAACGTTACTTTCTAAAAAATGGTCTGTTACTTAATGAAACTAAAACCCAATCTATTCTTATCGGATCCAGACAATTATTATCATAAGTTGATGACAATCTTCATATAAATTTTAATGGTAATATCATTAAGCCAATGAACTCGGTAAAGAACCTAGGTGTCTATTTTGACCGTTACATGAATTTTGAAATGCATATAGATGAAATTTATAAAAAAGTAATGGGTACTCTAATATATCTAAATAGGGTAAAAGACTCATTTGAAACATCAACTCGTATAATAATTGTCCAGTCCTTAGCTATGAGTTTAATTAATTACTGTCTCAAAGTTTGGGGATGTACAAATAAGACTCAATTACAAAGAATACAAAAGTTACAAAACTTTGCAGCACGAGTGGCTGTTGGCAATGTAAGAAAATACGAGCACATCTCTCCTGTTTTAAAAGATTTAGAATGGATAAAGATTAGAGATAAATATGTTTTTGATATATGTACCTTTGTTTTTAATATACTAAGAAACAATCTTCCTGATTGCTTGTATAATTTTTCTACAGTAAGCTCAGTTACCGGGTTAACTACCCGTCAAGGGGAAGATTTATTAGTACGAAGGTCTAAAACTGATATTGGCTCAAGAGATATAAACATTCGTGGACCTCATTTATATAATCAGCTTCCCAGAGAACTAAAAAATGCTGGTTCAGTGTATACTTTTAAATATAATCTTAAGAAGTTACTCTTAAAGGAAGATTTTACTTGTAATTTTTAATAGTACACTCATCTTTATGATTTGTTTGTTTTAGTATGTCTATATCATACACCACAGATGTCTATCTGGAATATATATGCATCTTATTTGAATACCCAATGTACTCTGGAAATAAAGATTTATTATTATTATTATTATTATTGATTTGGCAGTTGTAATCGTTACCCTGAGTGCATGTCCTTGCTAACCTCAAACCGTGACGGGGCGCGAACTCTCAACCTGCCGCCTCTAAGTCGCGGACGCTACCGCTTGAGCCACGGTGACTACACTTGATATATCACACATCCATCTCCTAATTCAGTATTTATAGCATATATATATATATATATATATATATATATATATATATATATATATATATATATATATATATATATATATATATATATATATATATATATATAACTTTAAGGGCCGAGGATGCCTACGGCTGGTATTCCCGTTCATCCTTTTCTTCTGCGCACATGTAATTCTGCAGCATAATTTTTACTTACTCTATTTGGTTATGACCACATTGCAGTCTTCGGCTGGGTATGGCGTCACGTAATATATATATATATATATATATATATATATATATATATATATATATATATATATATATATATATATATATATATATATATGCATGCACACACACACAAATGGAAATACACATACTATATTCATTTACGTATCTACGAGTACGAATATACTATCTTTACATATGCAGCAGATTTTGTTACAAAAATATCAACAGCAGTTATATATATATATATATATATATATATATATATATATATATATATATATATATATATATATATATATAATCAGAATAGGAGTCCGCTTTTTTTTTATTACGCTTAGCTAGAAAACTGAAACTTAGAGTGATGATTCAAAATAACAAAGGTCACTACCTCAGCTTTCAATTTAGACGAAATTTGTATACAAGCTTCAATGTTTATTTGAATATTGTAATACGATAGTTTTATTTTGTGTTTCAGATGCAAGGTTCACCTCTAATCCCCCCTCGATGGTAGCTGCTGCAGCTGTAGCGTCGGCGGTTCAGGGTATCCTCCCCAGACACGAAATGGAGGATGACCCTTCGTCAGTTGTATCTCCAAAAGGCGCCGTAGGAGTAGCCGCTGCTGCTGCTGCTGGATGTCATCCGTCCAAAGGGAGGTCGGGACCCACAACGGCACACCAGTACATGCAGGATCTCTATCATAGACTACACACCATCACGCAAATAGATACAGTGAGTTATAGTCTATTCATTTCTAAATATACTCTGTGTAGAATTTTTGGGATCAGTCAAAGAGAAGGCACCTCAGGCTATCGTTAATTGCACTCTCCAGCTTTACTAACCTTAGCAGACTTAGTATTATAACAACAACCACACACATATTTAGACTCCCTTGAACTATTAAATGTTCACATTGTGTATTCTGCATTATTTTTCCACTTGATAGTTCTGTGGTGCGTTTTCTTCAGTTGACCCTAATTTATAAATGCTTTTACCACAAGGAGGTGCAATGAATGTAAAGACAGGCCACGAGTATTGAATTTGTGAAGTAGTAGTAAAATATAAAGGAACAACCACTAGAATGTGTTTACTTCTTGCTCTAGCAGTTAGCTGAGAGCAGTGGGGGGTTTAAGGCCCATGGCCCACTTTTGGCATCCTTAAATAATCATAGCTCACTGCCCTTCAGAACTGTGTAGTGATGATGATGAAATAATTATAAGCATTTTCAAATAATTTTATTAGTTTTACTTTTTTTTTATGAAATGAAGCACTGGTGGCCTTCAATTACTGTAAATAAATCATGTGCATTGTAATAAAAAACTCAAGTTACACTTTTTCATTTTTGAAATTAAGTTTATAAGATGTCCGTGGCCTCCCTGAAAATCACCCGTGCCTCACAGGTTGAAAACCAAGGGCTTAGAAGTTTCCAACTTAACCTGGAATTTCAGTGGTAGTCCATCAGTTAACTCTCTGTGTTTATTGGTGGATTGTCAGTGTTCTGTGGGTTCCAAAGCATGCCAGGGGTCTCCTTATCCCATATACTGTAAGCTGTTACTGTGACTGCAGACACGGAAACTTAACATCTGAAAGTGGAGTGTTTGATTAGACAACTTTGCCGGCAAGATTAAAAAAAAAAATTTATTAGATATAAAATTGTTAGCATAATCAGTAAGACTTGTTATTAGAATAGAAAGGACAAAGTATAATAAAGTGAGTGTTTTTCGTAGTGCTTGTGAATATTTTATTCTTTTGCGTTAAGTAAAATGTTTATATTTAATTTACTTAATTCATGTTGAGTAACTTGAATAAATATATTATTTCAAAAGAGTTCTCATTTATTTTTTAATAAAATTTCTGATACCGTTTTGGAATATATTTATTTATTTTGTGTGTCTGCATTGCAAATGAATCGTGAGTGGGTACCTCCGTCAATACTTCTGCGTGTATTGCACTAGTGTGGGTGTAAGGGCCAAGGTTTAAGGTCAAGTGGTGCATATATGACTTAAAGGAGTCATGCTGTTGGCGCGGTCTTTATTCAGGCCCTCTCTCATCCATGCTCTCGCAAAAGCCTTCAGTACTCAGGCTTATATGTATTGTTGCTTTTTATCGTCGTTCATGTTATGGTTTGTTTGTAAGGTGACATAGGATGTTCGGTGCAGCTGGAGTGTGATTCCAACTGACAAACTTCTGGTTCATTGAAAAAAACAACAGGTAAACGATGATTTTAATTATTGAGTTATTTCTTAACAGTGGCTGAACTATCTGGACCAATCTTAATCTAAACTCTTATTTATAAATTCCTTGAGATTTTTTGCCAACTGGAGTACCCTTTTTGCGCAGGAATCTAGTCGCAACTAACATATGAAATTACTCTACAGTAAAATTCTCGGGGTAGTATCATTTATGGTCCGCTTCAAGAATAAGAGCATAGTACCGTATAGGTGTCAAATTTTAGAAATATTACTTTTAGAGGTTTAAACCAATGAAGGAAAGGAATTAAAGAGATAGGAATCACTCCAGTGGCACCAATTGTTAAAAAGCTTTTATTGTAATCAAATCCTAGTAGTATATTCCTCACTTCTTGTGTTGCTTTCCTTTGAAAGGTCTAGGTGGAATCTATTAGCTGATCAAGTTTCGTGACCTGCATAAACCGGGAAAAAGTTTTGGTTCTTTGACCGTTTTGCTCTCTCTCTCTCTCTCTCTCTCTCTCTCTCTCTCTCTCTCTCTCTCTCTCTCTCTCTCTCTCATATTCATTCAGCTTTAATGTGTACCTAACTGCTCCTGTTTCTCTCCAAGAAACAAAACTGTAGAGCAAAACAAAATCTATTCTAAAACATTCAAAGGATCCTTTTCTTTATTTATAGTTAATACCTAAAGCAATATTGCTTTTTGGATCCTCCAGATTGTGTAAAACTTATGAGTACATACACAGTTCCCAAGTTATTTTAGAACCTTATGAGGTAGGATACATCCTTGAAAGGTAGGGCAGGATATTTTGGTAGATAGGTAAGATAGATATCTAGTAAGGTATATAAGTAAGACTCAGGAGGATTAAAGTAAGGAAGGGAGTGGTCCGTCTATGACATGCAAGACCCCTGAAGTACTTCTTATGTAGATTTAAAACCAAAAATTATCTTTGTTGTGTTTCTCGTCTGTAACCAGCTAGCCCCAAACTGCCTTACACAATATTTGTTAGTTCAAGACCAAATTGGCTTTATATAATACTTGATAGTTCAAGGTTTGCTAATACTGTCTGCTTTATTTGTTTTTTAAGAGCTTCTGCTGTTGTTTCATTTTTTCAAAGTTTCTAAAAATTGTTTTAAAGTTTTGGACTTATAGCGACAAATTATTCAGCATTAGTACTCTCTCATATATTTTCTTCACAAAAATGTAGTTCATGGAATGAGAGAGAGAGAGAATATGATGTTCAAATAAAATTCTCATATAGCCATTGTAGACTAAATGTGTAACTGTATGTAAATTTAATTTTCTTGTGAATGTTTAATATTTTATTCTCAAGTTTCTTTCAGTTTGAATTTAGTAGTATAATTATCTGAATAAACACTTTCATCAGAAACAGATAATATTGCTTGATATGTTATCGTCACTGAACATGGGAAAATACCATGTCTCAGTGAGCTTTTTGTTATTTATAATTTTTTTTTTATTCTCTCGCTTTCTTTTAGCTAATCTTATGCAGTATGCAAACATGATTACTTCTTTGGGATTTCATCTCTTGCAGCATTTCTTAACCATTTCTGACATCAGCACCCCCAGTAGTCAGGTCTAGGCAGTCCAGCTACCATCTGGTTACTACAAGGATAAAGTAAAGTGAAGTTCAGCACTGCTTAATCATTTATTTTGTTCATTTTCCAAAATAGAAATATTAAGTATACCAATATTATTGGCTAAAGCAATAAGAAAACAAAAATTAGTAAAGAACATGGACAAACTCAATCAAACATACACAGCAAGATAATCAAACGTGCACTCTTCAGTGTCATTTTTGTTGTTGCTTATTTGTAACTAGTTTCTCAAAAGGAGGCTTCACACTGGCCAGAGCAACCCTCATATCGTGGAGCATCCCACATTGGAGGCAGTTCTGGACAGTTGTTTTGATCGGGAGCATGGTGGAGAATGTCTATTACGCATTTAGGTAGTTGGGAATTGAATGATCATCTCCAGCGCTGCCCTCGGCAGTCCAGGATATGCTACCAACTGATCACACCAAAAACCAGACAGCAGTAATGTATGGAATTTTGCCTTACAACCCTGGTCCACCTGCAGATCAGTAAGCTCCTCCTCCAGATTGTCAGCATCACTCTTGTCTGCCAGGAAGGGTTGCTGATTCCATTCTGGAAATGTATGATCCTTGGTAAGTACTTTGCCAAGGTGGTCTCAAGGTGCAAGAGGAGAGCAACAACATTTTCTACAAGTATGGGGCTGATTATCTTATCCCCAAATTTCCCTTCATGGATAGGAAAGCTTCCCACACTCCCTCCTGGATTCGACACTTCCAGAGTGAGAGCTTCCTCTTGAAGGCTTCTACCTTCTCTGTATTAACAATATTACTAGTAAACATGCCTTGCATGGACACGTTGAGGTCATTCAATTGACTGAAAATATCTGCCAAATAGGAGAGAGAAAGGAGGAATGTTTCATCCTCGAATTTCTCAGCGAAGTTACATTGATACTCTCAGAAAAATAAAGTAATCTCATCATTGAGCTCTGCTGTATGGGTCAGTATTTTCCCACGGGAGAGCCACTGCACTTCTGCATGGAAGAGAACTTCATGTTTACTTCCCATCTCCTCACAAAGTAAGTTGAACTCTGGTTTAAAGGACGACTCAGGATGCAATTCACAACTTAAACACAGATTGACGGAACTTCTTTGATGTTAGGCAGCAATGTCTTTGCTGCCATAGCATGGCGATGGAGAACCCATTGCCTCACAGTGATATTTGGTACCATCTCCTTTAATGCAGCAGCAAAACCAAACCTATTCCGTATTCTGGCCGGGGCACCATCTGTGCTTGATCTGATGCTTCTCAAAGAATTCGTCCAACAGTTGGAATATATCTGCTGCTCTCGTCGTCATTTGCAAAGCCTCACAGAAAATTCATCTTTAATTTCACTTCCTTGATATACTGGTTATACACAATCAGCTGACTCATGTTAGAAACATCCGTCGATTCATCCTGACGTATTGCTTTTCTTTGCTACGTGTTAATTATTAGTACCTGACGGTTACAAGGTAAGAATGGATAAGCAGTAATTCCTTTGCTTATATTTATTCTAGAGTACAACACAACTTCGACGCCTCAATGCCCCCACCCTATGATTAACTCAATCTCTAATCTATTCGTGCCCCTGGCAAAGTTCTAACTAACTCTCTCTGCCTTGGGTGGTTCTTGAAATACCCTGAGGGGAAGGCGTGGCTTGACATCCAACTTGGCAAATCAACTCCAGGTTCGAAGTGGATTCCCGCCTATTTAGGGGAGGGGCTAATCCAACGAGCCTATTGCAAAGGAGTGGGTGGTAATAGCCTATTGCCATTGGGTATCTCCCCCGGGCTTGTACTTCACATTTAGGACAAGGGTTTCTGTGTGGTATGGGGAATAAAGGACTGGTTTACATCTCTCACCCTCTTGAGCTATGAAATACGCCAGATGCCAAGTCTCACGGGACCCGCTATATATCTTCGTGACACATCTTAACCGTAGGCCTCGTCCTATCACACTCTGGAGAGTGTGTTCAGCGTTTCCTTTGACCCTAGCCCAAAAGTCCTACGACATCCCTCCCCACCACACTGAAATATCTCTTATTTCAGTTTCATCATCCTAACTAACATTTGTTTACAATAAAAACGGGGCCGAATTATTTAAGTTATCATCTAAGAAATCCTATTTCTATGAACCCTATACAAATTACACAAACATAACATATATATAGTACTTCTACAGACAACTAGAGCATGCAGGGTCTATTTCCTTGTTGGAAATCTGTAATACAAACATATTCTTATATTTAAACAAACATAACTTAAGCAATATAATTTCAGTGTGTAACTAATATCAAACATTAATTAAGATCAAAAGTCAGTTTAAATCAAAACATTAATTCATCTACTTCTCTCGTTTCTTTAAAAGACAAAATTGAGTTAATTACAGTAAAATCATGACTCATGTAGCACATTAGCAAACAAATGAGGTAGAGTATTGGCATGTATACACATTTAAAATGATATAGACCATAACATCAACAGTAATTTCTATAAGAGACCTTATCTTATAATTTCTACTCCTATCGTTACTATGGGCATTAATTTATTTTAAAATTTGGCCTTAAAACTACTCCTGAAACAAAACATTTGTTACTTTTAGTAAAGTTAATATATTCACTATTTCCATATTATATAGACCATAACATCAACAGTAATTTCTATAAGAAACCTTATCTTATAATTTCTACTCCTATCGTTACTATGGGCATTAATTTATTTTAAAATTTGGCCTTAAAACTACTCCTGAAACAAAACATGTTTTACTGTGTGTAAAGTCAAAACATTTACCATTGTCATATTATATTACTATTCAGAGACCAATGGATAGGAGAACTTAATGGACACAAAGATTAAATCATAATTCAAATAATAATAATGCTAAAACAAAACACTAATATTATTTAAGCAGAAAAACAACTTATTAATCTTAGTTCAAATCATACAATTTATCAATGGCACTTATTCAAAACTATATCTAAGGGAGACTCTGAGTTTTCGCTTAAAATTATCTTAAAGCTAGTAAAACAAAAAAATAAACATAAAAATAAAAATATTTTGTCTTTTAGACCAGTGGACAAAGACGGTGGGGACATTTTCTTTCCCATTTTTTCAGTTCTAGTACGGGGGTAATTTTAATTAACTAATAAGGGATTTTTAAATACCCTTCTTTCTCTCTTCACTAAAGTTATGACATGTATGGGGATTTCCTTGTTTCTGGGATTTCATTAAGATTACACGGTTTTTTAAAGTAGTTTAAAACTTTTATTTTTTTAGGACTGTTCTCCCTGTCTTAGGACGACTTTTAATTTCTCTGCCTAGGACGACTTTCGTTTTCTCTGTCCAGGACGACTTTTAATTTCTCTGTCTAGGACGACTTTCGTTTTCTCTGTCCAGGACGACTTTTAATTTCTCTGTCTAGGACGACTTTCGTTTTCTCTGTCCAGGACGACTTTTAATTTCTCTGTCTAGGACGACTTTCGTTTTCTCTGTCCCTTGCTCATGAATTCTTGCTAGGTGCGATTCCACGGTTTCCCTCGGGGATTCTATTTTTTTCACTCCCTCGCTGTCCTTGCTGCAGGCCCAGGTTTGTTGCCATATCTCCGTTACTCGGATAGGCAAGACAAAAAGGACAAGGACTGGGCCCATCCGCTAATCCTTCCAGCCCGGCTTCCTCGTCCCGCCCTCGGCCGATCTTGACTAAGACCACCACGCAGGAGACCTGCAACGTCACAGCGATTCTCTTCCGTACGGCCATCCACACGTACCTTCGAAGCAGATCTCGGGATGAAAATTTGAACCTATGTCACTACTACAGTTGTAAGAAAGGTTCCCTATGACTTCTGGGTACCAACAATGGCCATACGTTGGTACTCGGAGGCTATACTTTGCCTCCCCTGCAACTGCAAG
>JAXCGZ010011323.1:0-7500 GCA_037179515.1 Halocaridina rubra
TGTGAGTTGTATGTTAGTATGCAGCAATGTTTTATCAATATGTACACCTCCTGTAAACCATGTTCATATTCTTGGTTTTGTATCCATTTGAAGCATTATTTGTATGAACTCATGTAATGTCTGACGCCTTGGCGCAATAAATTAATAAAATAAAATAAAATAATCTCTCTCTCTCTCTCTCTCTCTCTCTCTCTCTCTCTCTCTCTCTCTCTCTCTCTCTCTCTCTCTCTCTCTCTCTCTCTCTCTCTCTCTCTCTCTTCAAAAGGGTAAGACATTATCTCTAAGATATTCTTTCATTGCACATTGTGTTCTCAATGCACTTGAGAGCTTGAAGGAAGTAGGAAATATATTAAATATTTTTTTCATTATCCTCAAGTATATGCTTGTTTGTGTATGTGTGTTGATTATATGTGTGAGTGAGGGAGGGAGAGTGTGTGTGTGTGTGTGTGTGTGAGAGAGAGAAAAAGAAAGAGAGAAATGAGTAGACAAGCAAGGAGGTAGGTAGATTGGCAGTCAAATAAACAGAAAGACAAACAGATAGGCAGGATATAAATATATATATATATATATATATATATATATATATATATATATATATATATATATATATATATATATATATATATAGATAGATAGATAGATAGATAGATAGATAGATAGATAGATAGATAGATAGATAGATAGATAGATAGATAGATAGATAGGTAGATAGATAGATAGATAGATAGATAGATAGATAGATAGATAGATAGATAGATAGATAGATAGATAGATAGATAGATAGATAGATAGATAGATACATAGATAGATAGTGATAGAGAGAGAGAGAGAGAGAGAGAGAGAGAGAGAGAGAGAGAGAGAGAGAGAGAGAGAGAGAGAGAGAGAGAGAGAGAGAGAGAGAGAGAGAGAGGAGAGAGAGAGAGAGAGAGAGAGAGAGAGAGAGAGTATTCAGCATATTTTATCAATAAATTTTATTTTTTCCCATTCTGTATCTCTAATAGGATTTTCTTTTGATATGAAATTACGCATGTATGTATGTTGTATGTATGTATGTATGTATGTATGTATGTATGTATGTATGTATGTATGTATGCATGTATGTATGTATGTATGTATGTATGTATGTATGTATGTATGTATGTATGTATGTATGTATGTATGTATGTATGCATGTATGTATGATCAGTAGGTTGGCCATGGCAACAACCGCCGTTGGAATAATACGACTGAAGGTATTATTGATTCAACTAGGACTGTTCCAGACAGCTCCAGGTTAAGTCTTTCTTCAGGTACGGTTCTTTTACTATGCCTACATCTACACCCAATATTTTGACGTATTCGTGTACACCATCTCTTACTATCTCAATACATTTGACAAGTCACAGCACTCCCCAATATATGTTTCCTTTTGTTCTCTTTTACCTCATATATTCTACTCTTATGGAAGGTACACAGTTTATGGCCCCCAGTACCAGGCATAAAGGAGTGTTAAGAATTACTGGGGATCTTGCTGACTCACTATTGGCGTAAGGGTAGATGCGCTTGTTGGTAGTATTGATTCTGCCCTTAACCTTGCACTTCCTGATAGACTCTGCTTCTTTCACGCTTCAATTTTCTAACAATCGTGGTCTGAACTGTAATCTTTCATCTGTGAAACAACACTTGGCTACATCTGTTCCGAACCTCCTCATTTTCCCCGAAACCCAGAGGTCAAGCCATACTTCCTTTGACCCCTTTCATATCTTTTGCTATAACCTGCACTCTCATTCCCGTGCCAAAAGTGTGGCCTTTGTCTACTACAACACTAACACTCCTATTGCAAGGCTCATGGACCTTGAATCGCCTGACTTTGATCTTCTCTGAGTGAAAATCTATCTTTCCACTACCACTATATTCCATTGCTTCTGCTCCTGCTCTCTAAACTCCGTTGACTTTGAATATCTGTTCTCTTGCCATGTGTCCATGCTATCTTCTCACTCACATACACTGAAGTTCTCTACCTTGGGGACTTCTATGTACACCGCAGTGAGAAACTTAATTCATCTCACACTGATGTGGGAGGAAGTGGGGCACTTGCTTTCTCTATTATTCATGATCTGGTGCAGATTATCAAACATCCTAATTGTGTTCCCGATCGCCACGAACATGCAGCCAACACTCTTGACCCATTTTGTACTTCTAATACTTCAAATTACTCATATTCTCTGCTCTCCTTTCTGGATAAATCTGACCACTCTGTGATCTCAATCTCTTCCATTTATGCTCCCTTTGAAATAATTCCTCCCACTCAGCACAGACTTTAGCACTTTGAGAGTGCCCAATGTGATGATTTGCGTAACTTCCTCATTGCCTTCAGGTTGGACGACGACTGCTTTCGGTCCCACAATCCTGTTGAGGTAGCACTAATAGTTGCAGAGGTCATAACCTCAGGAATGGAGGCATTCATCCCCTCCTCTATGTAAACTTTTTCTCTCGTAATCCTTGGTTTGACTGTGCATTCTCTATGGTGATTCAGGCAAGGGATCCTACACACCAGTTGTACCAAGCCTCTCCATTTGATTTAACTCGCTCTGCTTTTATTACTACCATGAATCACTTTACTGCTCAAATTCGAAGGTCTAAGGCTTCCTTTATAAGAAGGGAAGTTGATGACCTTAACTCCTCTCCCACTGATAAATGTTTTTGGTCCTTAACCAAAAACCTCTCCAAAAAGCTTTGTTAGTCAAGCTGTCCCCTTCTCATGCGTTCTGATGGTTCGTTCTATAGCTTGCTCTCCAACTGACAGAGCTTCTCTCTTTGGCTCTCATTTTTCTGCTAACTCTTCTGTAAGCGATTCCAGCACAATTCTCCATCATTCTTTTCCCCTCTCTAACACTATGCTCTCCCTTATCCTATCTTCACGCAAAGTTCATAAGGTTCTTTGTTCTCTAAAGATGAACAAGGCATCTGAACCTGATGGTATCCCTGCAAGGTTCATTAAGGAGTTTTCGCATGAACTAGCTAGCGTGGTTTGCCGTCTTTTTCACCTCATTTTGTCAACCAGTATTAAACCTTCTTCTTGGAAGCATGCTCTGTAATTAAGAAAGGTAACCGCTCTATTTCTTCAAACTACCGACCTCTTGCCCTAACCTCTGCAATCACAAAAGATTTCGTAACTTTGCACAATTCTCACTTCTAGAAGCACCTTCAATCTAACTCAATATCTCTAATCACTATTATGGCATCCGCAATGCAAGATTTTACTGGTGACCTATACTATCTTACTCATGTATGGTCATCTTTTCTATGAGAAATCGTTTGTCGTCGCCCTTTATATCTCTAAAACTTTTGACAGAGTCTGGCAAAAGGCTCTGTTGGCAAAGTCCCTGCTTATAGCTTTACCCCTTCTCACTGTTCCCTGATTCCCAGTTTTCTTTCTGATCGCTTTATATCTGTGGTTGCTGATACCGTAACATTAGTCCATTCCCTGTTACCAGTGGTGTTCCACAGGGCTCTGTTTTTTCACCTACTCTGTTCCTTCTCTTCATCAACGATCTTCTTCTGTCCAACTCATCCTCTCTCCTCCACGGTTTTTCCGACGATTTTACCCTACATTTTTCCACTGCATTTTTTTCACAACCGCCATCTGCTTCTCGTAATCAATCACCTATCACTCTTTCTTCTACTCTCAACTCCGAACTGCAGAGGGTATCTGAGTGGGGCACCAAAAAGTTAGTTAAATTTAATGCCTCTAAAACAGTTTCTAGCTATGTCTTTATCTTCTTTTCCTCCTGATATTCCTATTGTCTTCAAAAGTAACAAAATTAACCCCCTTATTTCTATCAACATATTTGGAATCTAGATAGCCTCTAACTTGCCTTGGATGAAGCGCATAATCTAAATTCCTAAATCTGCATCCAAAAACTTTGGGGTTCTGATTTATTTTCATCATTACTTTTCCTCTTTTCAATTACTTAAATTCTATAAAATTCTTATCCGTCCCTGCTTAGAATACTGCTAGCACATCTGGAGTGCTTCTTCATATATATCTCCTTAATAGTGTTTAATCAAAGGCAGTCAGACTCGTCAGTGACCCTTCTCTTAATTTAAATATGGATTATCTTACTCTTCACCATAAGGTATCATCCCTTTCTCTTTTCTATCGCTACTACTCTGATAAGTTGGCAAGTTGCATCCTTCCCCCACTGCTGAGGCTCCGTAGCGCTTGCCTATAGGCCTCATCTCACAGGTAATGTGAGGAAATTTGTAGCTCGTGGATTGGTTGGTGCAGCGACTGCTTCTTCTCATTTACCTCCAGACTCTGGAACTCTCTTCCTCCCTCTGTCTTTCCCAATTCTAATAATCTATCTTTCTTCAAAAAACGGATCTATCGTCACCTCAGGGCCTAATACTGCCATACTTGTAGGTCCTCAGTACTTCGACTATTCCTTTAGCATGTCCTTTTTATATTGCCTATATGTATGCATGAATGTATGTATGTATATATGTATGCATGTATGTATGTATGTATGTATGTATGTATGTATGTATGTATGTATGTATGTATGTATGTATGTATGTATGTATGTATGTATGTATGTATGTATGTATGTATGTATGTATGTGTGTATGCATGTATGTATGTATGTATGTATGTATGTATGTATGTATGTATGTATGTATGTATGTATGTATGTATGTATGTATGTATGTATGTATGTATGTATGTATGTATGTATGTATGTATGTATGTATGTATGTATGCATGTATGTATGTATGTATGCATGTATGTATGTATGTATGTATGTATGTATGTATGTATGTATGTATGTATGTATGTATGTATGTATGTATGCATGTATGTATGTATGTATGTATGTATGTATGTATGTATGTATGTATTTTAATATATTTACATAATTACCTCAATCCTTTTGATGAGAGTGGTTGCTAAGCAAAAGAGCACACATTCACATGAAGCCAATTCACCCTAATCACTCTTCATAGCGCCAGTGGAGTAATAGTTCACCACAGATCCCCCAACCACACTGGTTGGGTCGCCTCAGGGTGAGAGGGCAAGAAATTCTGCAGTGACAAATAACAGCCAAACAAAAAGCAAACATATTTTTTTCCATTTATACAATGGCTATTCTTTTACAAATCTAAGAATACACTTATAAGTAGACACGTAACTGAGCAAATGAGTAAGAGGGCAATACTTACACTTAAATTGAACAGAAATATAAACTTTCCTAGTAAATTCAACTTACTTTACCTTAACATATGTAAATACAATTACCAATAAACAATGAATAACCAGTTTACTGAGTAAATCATAGGTATCATAGTAATAATAAAACTTTCAATAATAATAATAATAATAATAATAATAATAATAATAATAATAATAATAATAATAATAATAATAATAATAATAATAATAATAATAATAATAATAATAATAATAATAATAATAATAATAATAATAATAAATCAATTCAGCTGAAAAGACCCATACACTTACAAGTGAAAAATAGGATAAGCTTTGGGGAGATCACACAGCAGGTGTCAAAATTTCCCATGCCGCTTTTAGAATCAAAATCTTATATTCATTGAGTTTTCCGAGAGCGTTTACATTAGCTGACCAAGTTTCATTGCTATTGGGTTATATATATAGTATTCTTTTATTATTATTTTGTGCGAAATATTCTTTATTTGATTATATATTTAGCTAAGGGTATTTTGTAAGTATTCAACAATGATTTACGTTGGAAAATTCTCCTATCATTCCGAAAAAGGTTGAAAATGCCACTCTGAAAAAATGCAACAATAAGAAAAAAAAACGAAATTCCAACTGTCATTTTAATGAACAATAAAAAAATTCCAGAAATTCCGCCTGTCATTGTCATCAAAATCCGCAATGTACTTTTACACATATGAATGCAAGCAAAGGGTGTGCAGAATTTGAGATTTGTATTTCAAAAATGCGGGAGTTATAGGCCGTAAAAGAAAAAGAAAAAAAAATGAGAAAACAACATATTTACTTTATTTCATTGAATATCAAGTAACTTTGGCCAAACCTCTCATTACCCATTTTCTATAGCGATTAGACTATAGAAAAGGTTTGCATACACTCCTATTTCATGCTAAACTATTTTTTTTATTATTTGTGAAACGATTTCAAAATTAAGTGATTCTAGTCACTTTGTGTTCTCCCATTATCACAGAACCATGCTGCACGAAATCTTATTGAAGAATAAAATGGCGGGCTTACTCATCATTTCACTCTCATCCTGAGAACCGCGATCAGTAATAACATGGAGAGGAACTCCAAATCGTGTTATCCATGCATTTATGAAAGCTTGCCCTACAGTCTGTGCAGTGATATCTGCTAATGGTTGTACTACTACCCAATGAGTTGCTCGATCAGTGCACGTCAATGAATATTTATATGGACTAATATATGGGTCTGAAGGATGTAGATGTACTGTTTGAAAACGTGAGGAGTGTAAGTCAAAAAGTTACTTATAGCACTCTTAGTATGACAGTGAATCTTGGACTGTTGACAAGACAAGCACTCTCTACACCATTTTCTGATGGATCGGTCCATGTCAGGCCAAAAATACCTAGATTTTACCAGTTTCAAGTATGACTTTATACCGGGGTGAGATAAGCGATATGTAGGCTGTTAAAAATTGGCATTCGTAGGGATTCTGGTATAAAAGGTCTAGGGAATGGTGTAGATGTGTCACACATAACTTTCTTTTCTTCATTTATTAATTGGAAAGGTCTTAGCCTATCAGAGTATGCCTGGGTCTTTTCATCTAGAAACTGAACTTCTGCAATTTCAGGTAAATCACAAACATCTAGCATAACTGAGTTAGCAGGTCGCGAAAGGCAGTCAGCCACAATGTTATGTGAACCTCTTATATAACTTACATCGGTAAGATATTCTGTTAAGATAGATATATACCTTTGTTTGTCTATCAGACTTAGCTGGATTAATACTTTGAAAAGCACTGCAAAGTGGCTTATGGTCTGTTAACAATAATTCATTTTGGCCTTCAATTTGAGTACGGAAATATAATACTGTTAAATAAGCATCGAGAAGTTCCCTATCAAATGTAGAATATTTTCTTTGTTATTGTGAAAGTTTCTTTGAGAAAAATCCCACAGGTATAGGTTGCTCATTAACTATTTGATGGAGTGCTGCTCCTACAGCATATTGACTACTATCAGTTACTAACTGAAAATGGGCATAACCTGTTTGTATGTGTGCAAGAGTTTTGAGATTTGACGGAACTTCCTTAATTTCATCAAAAGATTGCTTTTCCGTTTCAGTTAATTCTAATGGTTTCTGATTTGGCTTCAATCTTATACATTCTGTTAAAGTAAGACAATTAAGGCAAATTTAGTAACATTAAAAACCTATCATGCCCAAAAATCGGAGCAAACTCTCTGAATCAGTTGGGTAAGGAAATTCTAACTATTCATAAATCTTATTTGATGTTAGACGAAGA
>JAXCGZ010011323.1:12500-15000 GCA_037179515.1 Halocaridina rubra
GCCTGCTCCATGGCTATCCAGGCTAGGAATCAGGCTCACCGATCTTACCAAGCCTCTCCTTCCGATTTAACTCGCTCTGCTTTTATAATAGCTAGGAATCGCTGTACAGCTCAGATTCGAAGGTCTAAGGCTTCCTTTATAAGAAGGAAAGTTGATGACCTTAACTCCTCTCCCACTGACAAATGCTTCTGGTCCTTAGCCAAAAACCTCTCCAAAAACTTCTGTAACTCAAGCTTTCCCCCTCTCATTCGTTCTGATGGTTCTATAGCTTCCTCTCCCACTGACAAAGCCACTCTCTTTGGCTCTCATTTTTCTGCTAATTCTTCTATCAACGATTCCAACGCACCTGTTCCTCAGTCTTTTCCCCTCTCTAACCCTATGCCCTCCCTTATCCTTTCTTCACGCAAAGTTCATAAGGTTCTTCGCTCACTAAAGACAAACAAGGCATCTGGTCCCGATGGTATCCCTGCAAGGTTCCTTAAGGAGTTTGCAGATGAACTGGCTCCCGTGCTTTGTCGTCTTTTTCGCCTCATTCTGTCAACCAGTATCTATCCTTCAGCTTGGAAGCATGCTCTAGTTCAATTTGTTCCCAAGAAGGGTGACCGCTCTATTCCTTCTAACTACCAACCTATTGCTCTAACCTCCTCTATTGCTAAAGTTTTCGAAACTTTGCTCAATGCTGACTTCTTGAAACGCCTTGAATCTAACTCACTTATCTCCGATCACAAGTACGGATTCCGCAAGGCAAGATCCACTGGTGATCTCCTGTCCTATCTTACTCATGTATGGTCATCTTCTCTAAGGAACTATGGGGAATCCTTTGTCGTCGCCCTTGATATCTCTAAGGCTTTTGACAGAGTCTGGCACAAGGCTCTGTTGGCCAAACTCCCTGCCTACGGCTTTACCCCTTCTTTCTGTTCTCTGATTTCCAGTTTTCTCACTGACCGTTCTATATCTGTAGTTGTTGATGGCGCGACATCTAGCCCTTTCTCTGTGTCCAGTGGTGTTCCACAGGGCTCTGTTCTTTCACCTACTCTCTTCCTTCTCTTCATCAATGATCTTCTACAGTCCCCATCTTCCTCTCCTCTTCATGCCTTTGCCGATGATTCTACCCTTCACTTTTCCTCTGCCTTTTCTTCACAGCCTTCATCTTTTACTCGTAATCAATCTCGTATCACTCTTTCTTCTACTCTTAACTCCGATTTGCAGAGAGTATCTGAATGGGGCACTCAAAATTTAGTTAAATTCAATGCCTCCAAGACACAGTTTCTGGCTATCTCTTTATCTTCTTCTCCTCCTGATAACCCTATTGTCTTTGAAACTAATGAAATTTACCCTCTTAACTCTATCAATATATTAGGAATCCATATAGCCTCTAACTTGTCTTGGAGGAATCACATAATCCAAATTTCTAAATCTTCATCCAAAAAATTGGGGGTTTTGTTTCGTTTTCGTTATTACTTTTCCTCATTGCAGTTACTTAAAATTTACAAAGGTCTTATCCGCCCCTGCTTAGAATACTGCTCACACATCTGGGGTGCTTCTTCCTTTACTTATCTTCTTGATAGGGTTCAATCTAAGGCAGTCAGACTCATTAATGATCCTTCTCTTACTTCTAACCTGGATTCTCTCTCTCTTCGCCGTAAGGTATCTTCCCTTTCGCTTTTCTATCACTACTACTTCCATCGCTGCTATGATGAGTTGGCGAGTTGCATCCCTCCTCCACTGCCGAGGCCGCGTAACACTCGCCAAGCGGCCTCATCTCACAGGTACTGTGTGGAGATTTGTAGCTCGCGGATTGGTCGGTGCAGCGACTGCTTTTTCCCATCTACCCCCAGACTCTGGAACTCTCTTGCTCCTTCTGTCTTTCCTAATTCTTATGACCTTTCATCCTTCAAAAAGCAGATCTATCGTCATCTCAGAGCCTAGTCCTCCATATCTCTGGGTCCTCTTGACTTTGACTGTTTTTTCTGTCTGTCGTTTTCCTTTGTGTGACATTACCTCATCTCTGCCTTGCCCTTAACTTTTTCTTTTCCTTCGTCTTGGTATTTTCTCGTGCCCGGGAGTTTGTTGATGAGGGCAGTTTCTGCCTATCCCGGTGTCACACTCTTAAAAAAAAATAAAAATTGTTTATATATATATATATATATATATATATATATATATATATATATATATATATATATATATATATATATATATATATATATGAGCTTAGTAAGTGTAGTACTTTAATATGAATTCAATCGGACAGAAACTGAGAGATAAGTGTAAATATTAGTGCAAGTTAAATTTCCTATGGCCATTTCTCTGAATATATTAACTTTCTATTAATACTAACCTTCTATTCATGCCAATCCTATCACTCTAAGCTAAAAGTTGGTCCATATAGTTCTATAAAACATATAAAAAAAAAGTTCATGCAAGTTCATGAAAAAATGTTAGTACTGCACCCTCTCTCCTTCACTACAAGTCCAAGCTCTGTGCAGCAACCCTCCTT
>JAXCGZ010011323.1:20000-22500 GCA_037179515.1 Halocaridina rubra
AGAACTCCACTACTAACTCTTCTCCATTCAGACACTGAGTGTCTTACTCTAACCCTTTGTTCCCTTCCTTCTAAGTAAGTTTTTATCCATTCCAAGACATTTCCACCTATTCTAGCCATTGATTGCAACTTCCTAATAAGTCTCCCATGTAGAACAGTGTCAAACACTTTCTGGAAGTCTAGGAATATGCAATCTGTCCAGCCCTCTCTTTCCTGTAAGATTTGGCTTACCTCATCATAAAATTCTAATAAGTTTGTTACTCTTAATCTACATTCTCTGAAGCCATGTCGTCTCACTGACAAAAAGTTGAAGGATTCCAAGTGAAGAGAGATATGTTTCCTTAGTAGTTTCTCCATAACTTTGCAAACTATGCTGGTCAAGGAAACTGGTCTATAGTTTAGAGCCGTATCCCTCCTTCCCTTTTTGAAGATAAGTATCATGTTTGCTTGTTTGCAGCATTTTGGAATCTCCCCCGACTCCAGTGACTTTTTAAATATGATACTTAGTGCCACTGATATTGAGTTTGCGCATTTTTTAAGTACATGAGGGGATATATCATCAGGATCTGTAGCTTTATGGACATCTAAATCCATCACCGCTTTGCATACCTCTGTGGCTGTAAGGTTGATGATATCTAATACCGGCCCGTGAGCTTCTATCTCTGCAATCTGAGGGGGTGGGGTATTTTCTACTATAAATACTGACTGAAACTCCTTGTTTAATTCTTTGCAGATCTCTTCATCTGTCTCAGTGATGCTTCCATCCGTTCTCTTAAGCCTTAAAACCTGTTCTTTTACCTTCAGTTTTCCTCTGATAAAGCTGTGGAAAAGCTTGGGATTTTCTTTAGCCTTCCTGGTGATATCCCTCTCATAGTCTCTCTCTGCCTCTCTTCTTTTACTTAGGTAATCATTTCTTGCTCTTTTGTAGGTTTGCCAAGCATTTATATTTTTTCTCCTCCTATGCCTTTTCCAGCATTTGTCTCTCCACTCCTTAGCTCTTTTACACTCATTATCGAACCATTTCTCTCTGGCATGAATTACACCTACTTTGGTGACAGGTATGCAGCAATCTACTATCTTCCCATATTTCTCACAAAAGATGTCATACATTTCTTGTACAGCTTTGTCGTAAAATAAGGTTCTCCAGTCAATAACTGCAAAAAGCTCATTCATTTTGATGTAATCTCCTTTCGGATAGTTCCTCCTCATGTCCTCAGTGCCTCTACTTTCAGGCAGAATATCTTCAATGATATACTCCATCAACAACACACAGTGGTCACTCTTTCCAATTGGTGGTTCATACTCAATTTTTTCAATATCCAACACATTATCTGTGAATACTAGATCAAGTAGCGATGGCTCATCCCCACCCCTGGCCCTCGTTGGTTCCATTACATGTTGGTGTAGGAAATTCCCTTGTACGCAATCTAGGAATCTTGCCCCGAATGAGTCCTCACCACTGTGTGGGTCAAGATTTATCCAATCTATCTCTTTATGATTAAAATCTCCCATAATCAAAATCCAACATTTTCTCTCCCGTGCCATGTTAACAACTGAGTTTATGACTTCAATAGTATCTATATGACTTTCCTCATAAACTTCTAGCCTATTTTGATTCCTTGGTGGGTTATATACAACAGTTATTATGATGCTCTCTGACCCAGTATTTATGCGAGCAACAAGAAATTCCTTGAACTCACTCTCTATAACCAAGTTTATTTCTTCAACTTGAATTCTTTCACTTATGAGCAGTGCTATCCCTCCACCAGTCCTCTCAGATCTTTCAACCCTTAGTATTCTGAAGCCCTTAGGACAAACTGTGACACTATATATGTCCTAACTCAACTTAGTCTCTGTAATTGCTACTATATTTGCCTAACTGTTGTGAATCCTATCTTTTAATTCTACTACCTTACCAGTAATCGTGTGTGTGTGTGTGTGTGTGTGTGTGTGTGTGTGTGTGTGTGTGTGTGTGTGTGTGTGTGTGTGTGTGTGTGTGTGTGGTGTGTGTGTGTGTGTGTGTGTGTGTGTGTGTGTGTGTGTGTGCATGCTTTATTACTTTCAATCTCATAACCCCCAAAGTTTGGAAATCCTGACACGGCTTTTGTAGAGGAATACAAACAATCTCGAAATTAAGTCCTCTACAAATAAAAATATACCTAATATCATATGCATATGCATACATGCAAATATTCATAAGGGGGTTATAGAACTGTTGCTATGTGAATTAAATAAAAAAAAAACTCTCCTCACCGTAGAATAAAAATTCCTCATACAGAATAATAATTTTTTAGCACAAATTCTACCCATGAGTGTTCTACCAAAATGACCTCAATATGCATTACACACGCAGAAAAAGAGTATTGTTAAAAACAGATTTATCTGTACTTATCTATCTGGAAAACCCAAATGTCGATAATAAACCGAAACAATCACGGGACTCGTAATCAAGCTCGATGTCTTTTTAGTTCACGTGTCTCTAAAGGGCGGTTTACACGGTC
>JAXCGZ010011323.1:35000-37500 GCA_037179515.1 Halocaridina rubra
AAAATCAATAGGAGGACACTTATTCATATGCCTCTTCTTTTTTTCTGAGGCCATGATACAGTTAGTTATACAAATCACCAAATTCTATAGTACTAAGTACTAAGTTTTCTAGGGCTCATATCTCCTTAGACAAGAAAATGACAGACGTTGCTAGTGTTCCATCTACTTCACATTTTAGCTACTAATTATTTAAACACCAACCTTGAAAAAAGGAACAAAGCAATTATCGAAATTATTAGTAATATGTATATTCAAAGTATTTTCTTTCTTGAGTTTAGAAACCGTAAAAAAGTATTTACAAACGACACCTTCTTCTTTTAAACACACGAATGGACTGGGAGATGAGGCATGGGAAGAAAACTAAACTCATGATTCTGCCATCCGAAAGAAAGAAAACTAAACTCATGATATTGCCATCTGCTTATGCCCTTACGGATCTATCTTCATTTCAAGGCCTATGCCTGCCATATCTCTAGGCCTATGCCTGCCATATCTCTAGGCCCTCAATTCTTCAACTATTCTTTCAGCCTGTCCTTTTCCTATTGTGTATCATTACCTCATCTCTGTCTTTTTCCTTTTTATTCGTCTGAAGGATTTCTTCGTGACGAGGCCTCTATTGATGAGGGCAATAGTTTTGTTTGGCCCGCACACTCATAAAAAAGGTGGTTATGACTGAAGGAAAAGACTCTGAACACAGAGTTTAAAAAGAGAATACTATATGTGGCAAGGCTGCCTATAGATATGCAAGAATGGTGGATGCACAACAGTGAAGTGATAAGAAGAGGTGTTGGGAAATAAAACTGGGAAGAAGCTTCTTAAGAATAAGGAGACATGGTGGTGGAACGGCGAGGTGCAACTGGCAGTAAAACCAGAGAAAGAAGCAACGGAAAATTGGGATAAGTCCGGCTGGCAAAAAGATATGGAGAACTACAAATGGTGTAATAAAGAAACGTAGAAAGCACTAGCAAGGGCAAAGGCACAGGCACTACGTGAGGTAAGTGAAGAGTCTGATACATATGAGGGAGGAAGAAAGATATTCATGAATTGAAAGAGCTAGTTATAGAGTCACCAAGTATTGCATTCAAATAAGGCCGGTTAAAGATGTGGATGGTTTAGTCATAAGTGACCAGAAAAAGGTTAAAGAGAAGTGGAAAAGGTATTTTGAAAGACTTATTAACGAAGAAAACCTCAGGACAATCTTTGAGGGTGGAGATCCAAACCAAGGCAAAACACATGACATCAGCTCTAAGGTAGCTCTAAGGAAAATGAAATATGGTAATGCAACAGGACCCGATGAAATACAAGTTGAAGTGCAGAATAGCTTGAGGTAGAGATTATTGACATGCTATGGGACCTGAGGTGAAAAAAACTAAGGCACTTAATGAATGGAGAGATAACTTCATGGTACCTATATATAAGGAGAGGTGTGACATCGAGGAGTGTCTCAACTACAATGAAATAAAACTAATGTTCCACACACTGAAGATCTGGGAAAGTATTATGGATTAAAGATTTAGAGAAGTAACATCGAAAGGGGAGAAGCAGTATGGTTTTATGTCGGACTAACGGAATGGATTCCAGTTAAAGGTGATCTACTTTCAGTCCTTACCTATTCGATCTGATTTATGAACGTGACTGTAAGTGAAGTAAAAATCCACACCCCCATGGTGTATAATGTTTGCTGATAAGATTGGTCTGTGCAGCACAAGTGCAAAGTTTTACAGCTTAAACTGGAACAGTGGAGGAAGGCTATAGAAAACAGAGGGTTTAAGATCAGCATAAAGAAAAGAGAATTCATGCGGTGTAATGAGGATTAAAATTATGAAATAAAGCTTCAGGGAATGAGACTGAAAAGGGTGGACGAGTTTGAGTATTTAGGGTCAACGGTAGCAGATGATGGAGATCTGGATGTAGAGATGAAACATAGAGAGCAGTCTGAATGGAATAGTGAGAGGTTGCTGTCTGGTATTGTGAGCGATCGTAGGTTCAATGTATAGGTTAAGGGAAAGATTGATAAAAAAGGGGTAAGACCAGCAATGATGTGTGAAGAGGAAACATGGACAGTGGAAAAGTGTAGGAGATGAAGTTGGAGGTGGCAGAAATGAAAATGCGTAGATGGATGGGTGGAATAACCAAAAGGGATAAGGTCGGAGTTGGAAGTATAAGAGGGATATACCGGAAGGAAGACTGCAGAGGAATGGCCATTTAATAAGATGAGATGAAGCATATTTGGCAAAAAAAGAGTAATGGGAAGAAAAGTACAGCCAGGAGAAGAAGGGGAAGGACCAAAAGGAGTTTGATGGACATCATTCAAGAGGATTTGACAGAGAACAGCTGTAAGAAGATGTCGCATATGACCCGCTAAGAGGAAGAGAGCTGTCAGAAACATAGACCTCACATAGAAGCGAGATAAGATACGGAGAAAGAGTAAGCGTTAGGTTTCATGAAAAAATAGAAAAAGTGCAATGAAATTTTAATTTTATTTCGAAAGTAATGCATA
>JAXCGZ010011323.1:45000-62500 GCA_037179515.1 Halocaridina rubra
ATTTAGATCCTCCTGAAGTTCTCTACCATTGTTCTCGTTTTTTACTTTCTTCACAATCTTTGCATCATCCGCAAACATATTCATGAATGAATTTACAGACTCTGGTAGGTCATTTACATATACAAGGAACAAAAGTGGCCCTAAAACTGAACCCTGTGGAACTCCACTACTAACTCTTCTCCATTCAGACACTGAGTGTCTTACTCTAACCCTCTGTTCCCTTCCTTCTAAGTAAGTTTTTATCCATTCCAAAACATTTCCACCTATTCTAGCCATTGATTGCAGCTTCCTAATAAGTCTCCCATGTGGAACAGTGTCAAACGCTTTCTGGAAGTCTAGGAATATGCAATCTGCCCAGCCCTCTCTTTCCTGTAAGATTTGGCTTACCTCATCATAAAATTCTAATAAGTTTGTTACTGTTGATCTACCTTCTCTGAAGCCATGTTGCCTCACTGACAAAAAGTTGAAGGATTCCAAGTGAAGAGAGATATGTTTCCTTAGTAGTTTCTCCATAACTTTGCAAACTATGCTGGTCAAGGAAACTGGTCTATAGTTCAGAGCCGTATCCCTCCTTCCCTTTTTGAAGATAAGTATCATGTTTGCTTGTTTCCAGCATCTTGGAATCTCCCCCCGACTCCAGTGACTCCTTAAATATGATACTTAGTGCCACTGATATTGTGTTTGCGCATTTTTTAAGCACATGAGGGGATATGTCATCAGGACCTGTAGCTTTATGAACATCTAAATCCATCAGCGCTTTGCATACCTCTGTGGCTGTAAGGTTGATGTTCTCTAATACCGGCCCTTGAGTTTCTATCACTGCAATCTGAGGGGGTGGGGTATTTTCTACTGTAAATACTGACTGAAACTCCTTGTTCAATTCTTTGCAGATCTCTTCATCCGTCTCAGTGATGCTTCCATCCGCTCTCTTTAGCCTTAAAACCTGTTCTTTTACCTTCAGTTTTCCTCTGATAAAGCTGTGGAAAAGCTTGGGATTTTCTTTAGCCTTCCTGGTGATGTCCCTCTCATAGTCTCTCTATGCCTCTCTCCTTTTACTTAGGTAGTCATTTCTTGCTCTTTTGTAGGTTTGCCAGGCATTTATGTTTTTTCTCCTCCTATACCTTTTCCAGCATTTGTCTCTCCACTCCTTAGCTCTTTTACACCCATTATCGAACCATTTCTCTCTGGCATGAATTACACCTACTTTGGTGACAGGTATGCAGCAATCTACTATCTTCCCATATTTCTCACAAAAGATGTCATACATTTCTTGTACAGATTTGTTGTAAAATAAGGTTCTCCAGTCAATAACTGCAAAAAGCTCATTCATTTTGATGTAATCTCCTTTCGGATAGTTCCTCCTCATGTCCTCAGTGCCTCTACTCTCAGGAAGAATATCTTCAATGATGTACTCCATCAACAACACACAGTGGTCACTCTTTCCAATTGGTGGTTCATACTCAATTTTTTCAATATCCAACACATTATCTGTGAACACTAGATCAAGTAGTGATGGCTCATCCCCACCCCTGGCCCTTGTTGGTTCCATTACATGTTGGTGTAGGAAATTCCCTTGTACGCAATCTAGGAATCTTGCCCGAATGAGTCCTCACCACTGTGTGGGTCAAGATTTATCCAATCTATCTCTTTATGATTAAAGTCTCCAATAATCAAAATCCTACATTTTTTTTCACGTGCCATGTTAACAACTAAGTTTATGACTTCAATAGTACCTATATGACTTTCCTCATAAACTTCAAGCCTATTTTGGTTCCTTGGGTGTGTGTGTGTGTGTGTGTGTGTGTGTGTGTGTGTGTGTGTGTGTGTGTGTGTGTGTGTGTGTGTGTGTGTGTGTGTGTGTGTGTGTGTGTGAAATACCTTTCTAAACACGCTAAAACAAACAGTTTGTTATTTTTATTTTTTAACTTTTAAAAGTTAAAATGAAAGTTTTTCCCAAGTTTATTTTGTCTCGATAACCTCCTCGTGGCTTTTAGAATAATTGACAATTAATGAAAACAAAAGCAGCATCGCCCACTGTTAGAAGATCCCTCGAGACCTCATATAAAACTTCCAGCCTTTTCAAAACGAGTGAGTGAGAGAGAGAGAGAGAGAGAGAGAGAGAGAGAGAGAGAGAGAGAGAGAGAGAGAGAGAGAGAGAGAGAGAGAGAGAGAGAGAGAGAGAGAGAGAGAGAGAGAGAGAGAGAGAGAGAGAGAGAGAGAGAGAGAGAGAGAGATTAATACAATATGCTATGAAAATTGTAGAAGTAGCAATTATATATGAAGTCGACTATAGTACCATTCAAAACTAGAACACTGCAGTATTTAAAAGGACTTCTACATAAACTGAGGTTACTGATCAAATAGCATAGAATTCCTTATTTAGCTTAGAATTAGAGTCTTCCTATACTGGAATTAGATATGGCTCAAACGCTAATTTTCACAGTTATGAATAACCGTGATATTTACAAATGTTGATGAAAAAAAAAATTGCAGAAGTATATAGTTTTGGGTACATAAAAAAATTTTACAGCACCATAAAATACTTGTGATATGCAGCACTGTAAAAAAAATATTGTAAAATTATTTACACGGTTATTGCAAACACTCTCTCTAACTATAACACTGTACACTATAGATCCCAAACACTCCCAGGGCAAAACAAGTGAGAAATACTCAACTTCGTTCCTCTCGGAGGCCCGATTTCTTAAACAGTGTAAACCTAGGATACCATATTGTTAGTTAGCTAGACACACACAAATGGATTTCATAAACGCACCTGACGCGGTTCTGTGTATGGCTAGGATCCATTCGCAAGAAGGCAACCGTCCTAGCCCTTGGTAGAAAAGGGAGTCCGTGACGTAAAATCGGAACAATAATATGATACTTTTACTGGATTGGGCTTCGATGTATGAAGCTTATACAGATTTTTAATATTTCGATAATATGGGATTTTGATCTAACAATGAAACACTTCTATAAATAGTCTTTCATCAATAATATAATATGCCACAGACATTTACAAGGAATTTATATTACATATGTCATTTTAAAATTTCATGGAAAGCTAAATTAGATCTGCCTACATATACAATATTATTTTCTTATTAGTCAAAATCAACTAATATTGTTAGGGGTAGATAAGACTACATTCAGCTTAGAGGGCATGAGTCAGTATGAGTTTATTTCAAATTAATTCTGAATATGTATTTCATATAAAATATATTTGAAATTTCATTGCACTTTATTAACTCTCCCTCTTTCTCTGCATCTTATCGCACTTCTATGTTATGTCGATGCTTTTGAAAACTCTCCTCCACTTAGCACGGTCATATGCGACATCTTCAGACAGCTGCTTCTCTTTCAAATCCTCTTTAATCATGTTTATCAATCTCCTTTTGGGCCTTCCCCTCCTTCTCCTTCCCTGTACCTTTCTTCCCATATTTTTTTTCCCAGATATGCCCCATCTTTTTTCATTAAATGGCCATACCAATGCAGTCTTCTTTCCGGTATATATTTCGATATTCTATTATATTCGTGATCCCGTTTATACTTCCATCAATGACCTTATCCCTTTTGGTTATTCCACCCATCCATCTACGCATTTTCATTTCTGCCACCTCCAACTTCATCTCCTACACTTTTCCACTGTCCATGTTTCCCCTCCTCACATCATTGCTGGTCTTACTCCTTTCTTGGCAATCTTTCCCTTAACCTTCACATTGAACCTACGATCGCAGACAACACCAGACAGCAACCTACAACTATTCTATCCAGACTGCTCTCTATGTATCATCTCTACATCCAGATCTCCATCATCCGCTACCATTGACCCGAAGTACTTAAACTCTTCCACTCTTTTCAGTCTCAATCCCTGAAGGTTAATTTCATAATTTTAATCCTTATTACACCGCATGGATTCTGTTTTCTTTAAGCTGATCATAAACCCTCTGTCTTCCATAGCCTTCCTCCACTGTTCCAGTTTAAGCAGTAAAAACTTTGCATATGTGCTGCACAGACCGATATCATCAGCAAACATTATGCACCAAAGGGTTTTTTTTTTTTACTTCACTTACAATTAAGTTCCTAAAACAGGTCGAATAGGTAAGGGCTTAAAGCAGACCACCTCTAACTGGTATCCATTCCGTTAGTCCGACATAAAACCATACTGCTTCTCCCCTTTCAATGTTACTTCTCTAAGTCTTTAATCCATAATTCATTCCCAGATCTTCAGTGTGTGGAACATTAGTTTTATTTTATTGTAATTGAGAAAATCCTGGATGTCACACCTCTCCTTATATATAGTTACCATTAAGTTACTTCTCCATTCATCAAGGGCCTTAGCTTGATAGTCTGTTTTTTACCTCAGGTCCCATAGCATGTCAATAACCTCTACCTCAAAGCTATTCCACACTTCCACTAGTATTTCATCAGATCCTGTTCCATTGCATATTTCATTTTCCCTAGAGCTACCATTACCTCATTCCTGCTAATGTCATGCCTTTTGCCTTGGTTTGGAGCTCCACTCTCAAAGACTGTCCTTGGGTATTCTTCAAAATACCTTTTCCACTTCTCTTTAACCTTTTTCCGGTCACTTATGACTAAACCATCCACATCTTTAACCTGCCTTATTTGAGTGAAATCATTGGTGACTCTATAACTAGCTCTTGCAATTCATGAATATCATTTTTCCCTCCTCATATGAGTCAGACTCTTCACTCACCTCACGTAGTGCCTGTGCCTTTGCTCTTGCTAGTGCTTTCTTTGTTTCTTTGTTACACCGTTTGTAGTTCTCCATATCTTTTTGCCAGCCAGACTTATCCCAATTTTCCTTTACTTCTTTCTTTGGTTTCACTGCCAGTTGCACCTCGCCGTTCCACCACCAAGCCTCCTTATCCTTAAGAAGCTTTTTCCTAGTTTTATTTCCTAATACCTCTTTTTATCACTTCACTGTTGTGCATCCACCATTCTTGCATATCTAAAGGCAGTCTTGCCTAATGTAGTATTCTGTTTTTTAAACTCTGTCTTCAGAGCCTTTTCCTTCAGTCTTCACCACCTTTATGAGTGTGCGGGCCAGGCAAAAATATTGCCCTCATTAATAAAGGCCCCGGCACGAAGAGAACATTCAGACGAACAAAAAGGAAATAGGCTGAGATGAGGTAATGATACACAATAGGAAAAGGAGAGGCTGAAAGTATAATCGAAGTACTAAGGGCCTAGAGATATGGCGGGCATAGGCCTTGAAATGACGATATATCCGTAAGGGCTTAAAGCAGATGGCAGTATCATGAGTTTACTTTTCTTTCTCTCGGATGGCAGAATCATGAGTTTAGTTTTCTTCCCATGCCTCGTCTCCTAGTCCATCCGTGTCTTTAAAAGAATGAGATGTCCCTGCAAATACTTTTTAAAGGTTTTTAAACTCAAGAGAGAAAATACTTTGAATATACATAACACTAATAATTGTCTTTTCCTCTATTCAAGGTTGGTGTTTAAATAATTAGTAGTTAAACTGTGAAGTAGATGGGACACTAGCAACGTCTGTCATTTTCTAGCCTAAGAAGAATGAGCCCTAGAAAATTTAATACCTAGTACTCTAGACTTTGGTGATTTATAAAACTAACTGTATCACGACCTCGGGAAAAAAGGGGAGGCATATGAATAAGTGTCTTATTGTTTTTGCCCAATTATATATATATATATATATATATATATATATATATATATATATATATATATATATATATATATATATATATATATACATATATATATATATATATATATATATATATATATATATATATATATATATATATATATATATATATACACACACACATATATATACATATATATATATATATATATATATATATATATATATATATATATATATATATATATATATATATATATATATAGAGAGAGAGAGAGAGAGAGAGAGAGAGAGAGAGAGAGAGAGAGAGAGAGAGAGAGAGAGAGAGAGAGAGAGAGAGAGAGAGAGAGAGAGAGAGATAGATACATACATACATACATACATACATACATACATACATACATACATACATACATACATACATACATACATACATACATACATACATACATACATACATACATACATACATACACGATATCACAGTTGGCAAATCTATATCGAAAATATGCCAATTAATACGGTTCATATAAACCACGACTGCAAAATAAAAAAAGGCCAAAAACAGACGATCAGTTAAAGCTTTCCAGATCGCTAATAGCAAAATTTGATACCAAAATAAAATAAAATAAAAATACTTAGATAGGAAAAAAGAAATTGAGACAATACATGAAGCCTGCAAATTGTCATTTGAAATTATAAATGAGTTGATCTATTTATATAGTTTGCCTGCGGGAGAATTTTTTTTTTTCTAGCGAATGCATCCATGTACATCTGCCAACGACTGGAGGGAATTTTCTTCATGGTCAATGCATGTATGCTTAATCTGTTCATTCCCAATCTCAATCGTGATATTGCATCATATTGCTTTTCATTGCATGTTATTTCCTTTATATTCTATAACGAAAACGACTGACGAGGGAACGCTACATATTCATCCCTACAATTTTTGTTTTCAAAGGTCTTTGATATCATTGTTACTCTGTTTTTTAATTACACAATTTGATACACAGAGGGTGTGTCGAGATGATATAAAGCGATCATGAATATGATTTATCTAAATAAAAACTGATCGACCTTTTAATTTCTGTTTCTATTGAATTTTACTTAATTGCTTCTTTATTCAATCAATTAATATTTTGTTTTTTTTAGCATTTTCACTATTATTTTACTTTCGCAGATATATAAGAATCTTCATTTAATTATCCAACCTCGCCTGTATTTTTTCTATATGAAAAGAAAAAACGACCAAATGAATTAATACATTGATTCAGTTGGTGTTTTCAATTACTAATTTCCTCTTTTTCATCATTATTTTTCGATATGTAATTTTCTACATCGTTTCATTTTGTTTTTTGTTTAATAGTATTACTGAAACCTCCTTCTATTCCCCTGGCTTCATGAATACATTTATAAATTGGTTATGTTTTGAGTATTTATTTCATTTCGTTAACCATGAGTCTGACGACCATTAAGTTTTTTTCTATTTTCCGCCATATTAGCTTTCATTCGGTCTTCTGCTATTTGCAACTCGTGTCTTGATACCTTTGTATACCTTGATACGCGGTATTTTCCAGCATTTCCGAACATGAGAATACCCTAGATATCTCTCTCTCTCTCTCTCTCTCTCTCTCTATCTATCTATCTATCTATCTATCTATCTATCCATCTCTCTCTATTTATCTATCTATCTATCTATCTATCTATCTATCTATCTATCTATCTATCTATCTATCTATCCATCTATCTGTGTATATATATATATATATATATATATATATATATATATATATATATATATATATATATATATATATATATATATATATATATATATCACATATATATATATATATATATATATATATATATATATATATATATATATATATATATATATATAATATATATATTTCTCTTACATACACGCTTACACACACTCAAACACACACGTACACATGCCCACACATACAGTCAAACAAACATATTTTTATCTCTCTTACTATGCACATCATGCTGATTACAGTCTCTCTCTCTCTCTCTCTCTCTCTCTCTCTCTCTCTCTCTCTCTCTCTCTCTCTCTCTCTCTCTCTCTCTCTCTCTCTCTCTCCTTCATTTATCACTCCACTTCTAGCTGTAAACAGTATTTGTTTTCTTTTTTTTTCTTTTATTTTGCTAATCCCACAATGTGTTAATATCCCAAGCTAGAAGCTTTTCGCTACACCTCCCGTAACCCATCGCAAGCAACCACAGGCAATCGTTTTATATTGCCCAAAATTAATACATTTGTTTATTCACCATCATACTTGTTTATGCCTCACTATTAACATCAAGCAAGATTGTATATAAGCAAATGAATTTTATCTGCTAACTGCAATACTTTTATCAGTCATCCTGATATTCTGTGCACTCCAGCATATAAACATGAAACATCAATCAAAATAATTAGTGATATGACTTGAACAATATGAATTTAAATACAGAACGTATATCAAAGGATATTAGATATATGGATTATATTAGATATACTGTATGTATTATTTTCATATTAGATATATATATTATTTTGATCAACTAACCTTGAGCATATTTAGATACATTTCTCAACTCTGTAATTATATAGAATGGTGTTTATAGCCTAAGGGATGATTATTAATGTTGGGAAATATGCTTATTAGTTTGTTTATTTGCTCTTCCCATTCACGTTTGATGATAACAGCCTCTATTTTTACATTAGATAATTGTACAAGTGAGATCTAGAAAGAAACTTTCTTGTTGACAAGGTAAAAGTTTCCTCTATGTGATTACTTCGGGTAGGCCTTTTCCCTCAAGGTAATTTTCTGGAGTGTGTAGTGAGAATTAGTGTTGTCATTGTTAGATATTAATTATTGGATGTCTTGTGAGTTTCTTTAATGCTTTTGTATTGGCTTTGCACCAACGAGTTTCGGGCAGTATAAGCTGTAGCTATGTGTATACAAGAGTGGTGTAGGGATAGAGTAGTGATGGGAATGGGGGTTAGGCTGAGGAGATAGGACGAGGAGATTATTGGGAAGTCCTGTTGAACTCGGTATATCCCTTTTCCGAGATGCACTGCAGAGTTACTTCAGACACACAAAATATTTTTGACTGCCATGATCATAGTTTAATTCAAAAATAGTAAACTGGCTTACACACAGAGCTGCTGAATTTTTCATTTAAATATTTTACGTTCTCCACTGAAAGTCTGACAGTTGATTTATCGCTGACAAAACCATAGGATGAACTGGGGAATATTTCCTTTTCCTCGGCCTTGTTTCCTCTATTTGGGTTGATACCCACAAAACACCTGCAATACAATACAAAAGATGTGATGTACACTCAATACTTAATGTCTTTTTCTGGGTACGAGGCATGTGATTAATAGGTAGAGTGTGCATATCAATTTTACTATTGCACGAATGTTTGGAAACTAACACAACGGGTGGGAAACTTTTTTCTGCATTTACAAAATCTAGACATATGCCACATGTTGTACCTCTGAATAAACTCCAGTGTTGCTTCTACTTCCACTGGATACTGGATGCAAATGTTGTGGTAGGCACAGAAGACCATGGCTAGGCCCATAGCAAAGGTGATGATGTGGTCATTTACAAGGATCCCATCAATGGCAAGCATATATAGATGTCAGTGCCTTCTTACCTGGGTTCTTGGCCTTCTTAAATATGTCATCAACTAAATTTCGAATCATTTCCCGTCTGCCTGAGAGCTTTGGTTGTAAACCCTTCCGTAGGCATGACAGTTAGTCTTTTTGGGAAAATTTTGCCTACAAAACTTGGTACTGCTCAGCCCACAAAGCATTATTATTTACTTGTAGTTCAGTGAAAGATGGTACTAGGGACTCTTGGTAATTATGCAGCAGTTAAGCTAAGTGTTTCTGTAGTTGAAGGTGAAGTAGGCTCTAAGTTATGTGTTCCTGTAGGTCAAGGTGAAGCAGATGCTTCTTCTTCATTTACTATTGCTGACTGTTCTGATGTCTGACACACTGATGCCCCTGAAATTTATTATACTTAATTTTATTCTAAATCAAAATACTGCTGGACAATAAGTTTCTGAAACTGGACTATTGCAACGTCATGGATAAGACACAAGCATTTTAAAGCCCAAAAACTATTGCCAGTGATTGGATAAGGATTTTCTTATTTACATACACAAAATGTATTAACAAGAATACATCAGAATATATGACCAAGATCCACAAAGCTACCGCTAATACAGTACTGGTACTCATTCAATAATTTCACCTCCGACTGTGACCAAGATCTGAACAATTTTCCAATTATCAGATAATATCCAATTAGCTACTCCAGATTTAATATTAGTAGTGTTGAGCTAAGGTGGATTGCTGTCCAGTACCAACAAATCAATTACTTAATGCAACAGACTAACAGGAAATAATGTCAAAGTAGTTCATAGGATCTGTAAATAGCTCAACTTTTTACAGTAATGTAGAAAGAGGTGTATCTACATAGCTTTTTAGTTTTATTTTTCAGCTTAAGGTTGACATTGAAGGTTAACAGCATATGTTAAGTTTGCTATTGGACCATTAGTGCATGAACTAATGGGCTATCCATTTGTGAAAACAAATACAGTTAGTGTAGCAAGCATCACGCATTTACTGTGAGAATATTTTTTAAGTGACCAAAGCCACTTCATAGTTTGAGTGACAGCAGATAACTCTACACAGACTTTAGAGAACAGAGTTAATTCACTGGCTATGCCGGTACCTCTATGAGGCTGTCATGGCACTCTGAAGGTCATACTGAACACCAGTGAACTTGGGGAAAATTGGAAAATTGATGCATTCAAAAGATGTGAATATTTTCCAATAAAATTACTGCATTCCCTAAAATTAACAGCTGATTCTGAAGACTATGCATCAAATGCAACAGCAAAACAAGCTTGCTTTCCATAATATATTGGCCTATTCCAGTATATGCATTAGCAATAAACAAAAATAACTTTCCCAATGTACGACGCATCTATGGCAAGTAATTTAACATTAAATATCATGCCTTCCCTCTTAGGGTGCAAAATTTATGTAAATGAGGCTCAAAGTCTTTTTTAAGCCTTCCAAACTCACTCCATGTCTTCAAACAAATACACACTGGTACCTCCATTCAACTCACATTTCCAGATTTACAGGATGTATGGCACAGTATTAAACATCCCTGACGAATCTAAATTTTCAAAATATTACAATTCTATGAAATTATGTTCCACTATTTATACTGTATTCCTCTGTGTTCTGTTATTTATGGGTAGAAAATATTGTGCAACAAACGAAACTCACATGGTACATAAACAGTAAATGGTTAGGGCAATATTTTCATACTAAGAAAATTTATTTTTGCTGTAGGTGTCAGAATCCTATATATTGCCATTTCCAATTTTTCTCAAAACCTTTTAAAATCACCTCCTTCTCTGGAACAGTACCTTAAGAGAGAGTTTCGGTTAGTCTTGAAGTACACAGTTAGGTTACCTTGCTTTCATCTCTCCAGAAGTTTGCAAACTTGTATGAGTTTCAACATAGGAAAGTCACTGGATGCGACATATTTCGGGTCGTCTATTGTCTCTACACCAACATTATTAGTCAAGTGGTCAAACACGTCCATTAATATCAATGGGACAATGGTTGGAGCAATCCTCTGGATAGCGTTCTTAATCTCGTCGTCCATTATTCTATAATCTGCAAGTATTACTAATAATACTTTTGAAAATATGTACAGTACCAGTAAGCAGTTGACTAGCTAATTTTACCTACTTGGTTAATGTAGCTAACAGTATATTTTAAACTAACCTTATAATCAACTAATGTTTTATGATAAAAGGCACCCTCCACGATTTTTCATTTAATACCAAGTCACCTCTATCATCATACATCAGTACTTTCATTTTCCTCTAACACCACTCCACTCTGAATAGCCAAAGCAACATCACATATCCAAGCCTCATCCTCACTCCCATTTGATAACTTGCGTCTTCCCTCTAATTACTCTCACCCTTGCCCCACTAGTTAATTCCATAAAATGCTTCTACTGCCTCTAACAGTTAGCCCCCATCCATATGCTGGTATATTTATCACCTCCTCTAAAACTGCTTTCCTTTCTATCTGATAATATCCTTTTTGAAGGTCCACAATATGCTGCGCATATACAATTATATTTCTTCAGTAATACAACACAAAGCCATTACAAAAAAAGCAACAAAGACTATGGCAAATAGCCAGTTAATATAACTTGGTATGTTTTAAGGGAAAGGAATAGTGAATGCAGGAAAGTGTAAGCTACTGTGTTTGAAAGAAAGGAATTTGATGAAGATTTTGGAATAGACATACAAGGTACCTACAGAAAAAAAGTGAACATAGCTGCAAGATGGATTTAATGAGGAATCGGAAGCAGATAGTAGCTTGAAGTGTGCTGTGCACTAGACATGATGATCACAGAAATAAGAGACAGTTGCTGTGCAGTGTTGAAGAGCAATTAGAGAATTGCGGATCACAGTGAAATCCAATATTCACTTACAATTGCCTGCAGTAATAGATGGTACACTGGGGTGAATAAATATGCTCAAGCATTTACGATTCATGACCATGCTTTAATTTTTGTCGGAGTGATACTATTTGCATCATCGAAGTTATTGCAAGCCATACTTATAGAGTTCTTACATAATTTATTTCTCACTAGCATGGTGGTACTTTTGCACTAAGGTGAGGGTGTAACAGGTATAACTCCTGGCAACTATATATCAACTGGGAGATGAAGAGGGCTTTGAGGGTTAGTACTAGTATGTAAAGGTCTTACTACTGCGACATACTGCTGTTAAAGTAATGTGAGGAATAACTTGTCAAGAGGAATCACATAATCCAAATTTCTAAATCTTCATCCAAAAAATTGGGGGGTTTTGTTTCGTTTTCGTCGTTACTTTTCCTCTTTACATTTACTTAAAATTTATAAAGGTCTTATCCATCCCTGCTTAGAATACTGCTCACACATTTGGGGTGCTTCTTCGCATACTTATCTCCTCGATAAGGTAGAATCTAAGGCAGTCAGACTCATTAATGATCTCTCTCTTACTTCTAATCTAGATTTTCTCTCTCTTCGCCGTAAGGTATCTTCCCTTTCTCTTTTTAATTGCTACTACTTCCATCGCTGCTCTGATGAGTTGGCGAGTTGCATCCCTCCCCCACTGCCGAGGCTGCATAACACCCGCCAAGCGGCCTAATCTCACAGGTACTGTGAGGAGATTTGTAGCTCTCGGATTGGTTGGTGCAGCGACTGTTTCTTCCCATCTACCTCCAGGCTCTGGAACTCTCTTCCTCCTTCTGTCCATCCTAATTCTTATGACCTTTCATCCTTCAAAAAGCAAATCTATCGTCGTCTCAGAGCCTAGTCCTCCATAGCTCTGGGTCCTCTGTACTTTGACTGTTTATTTTGTCTGTCGCTTTCCTGTGTGACATTACCTCATCTCTGGCTTGTCCTTAACCTTTTTCAATTCCTTCGTCTTGGTATTTTTTCGTGCCCGGGCCTATATTGATAAGGGCAGTTTCTGCCTGTCCCGATGTCACACTCATAAAAGAAAATGACATATAATACCGACACCCTAGATATGATCGACATTTGAAGTCATGACAGTGGACAGTGAGTAATGAAGAGGTACCATATACGCTGGTACCAATGTAAGAAATATTTGAAATGGCAGGGATAGAGGAGGGAAGAGACTGTAGGGGGGTCAAACAGGCAAACAGAAATTATATTAAAGTGGTATGGACAAGGAAAGATGATAGCCATCAGAAGAGGATGGCAAAAAGTGTGTACCAGTAGGCTAGCTACCAAATCAGTGCATGGTACTGGCAATTGGTCACTTCAGTAAATTATCCTAATATTAATCCATAAAAGGAAGTGTAATACATGGTATGGGAGAAATAAGCAGTACTGGAGAGAAAGAACGGACAGAGGAAGGAAGGTAGTAAAACAAACTAAAAGAGAGTGCAGTGACAATATCTTGGGGGCTTTTCCATCATGGTCACCCCCTAGTTGGGAGTTCCCTGATGGAACAAGATATCACAGATAAATAAGTACAAACCTGCATGGTAACTCTGATGAATTCTGGACTCTGGTCAAAATCACTGTCTCTCCACTACATATAATATCGATGCAACTTTCATCTGATTCCTACCCATTCTGGTCCTTGACCATCAGCTACTCTAATTCACCTTTTTCTTGAAGCTTCCGATATAAAACTTTTGTGATAAGATTTCTATCTATCTTTACCTTACTGCTTCTCTTGAAAAGTAACCTGTGTCTTATTATCTGCACTGGCTAGCAACACAGAATGCAGTACAGAGTAATTCAATTATATTTTCTAACATTCTACTGTGACCCAAAGTCTGACACTTCATGCTATCTACTCTATATCAATCATCCTTTTGTACGTAAGATACCTACCTAATTAAGCTCAATCACCATCTACATTCCCAATTTTCTTTCGCTATCACCCAACAGGAGTATATACAACACATCAAAACTAATGTACTGGTACATACTGTATGAACATATCTAGTCTGTACTTTCACATAGCTACCTGCATCCTTATGTGTATGCATCCTCACAGCCATTCTCAATAAACTAAAACATGACCACCTGGCAAGCATATTTTCTGTTACTGTTACTATGCTAATAATATTGCTGTATTTGTCATTGTTATTAGTACTGGTGCTACTTTAAAAATTTGGTCGTAATTGTGACTATTGTTTTTATTTGTGAGAAATTTTTTTTAAGTGTTATCATTGCTATTATAAAATTTCTTTTTTACTTTTTTTTATTTTACATTTTTATATATATATATATATATTTTGGTCAGTCATCTTACTATATCCTTATTATTGCAATTTTGCGATTAGTTGTTACTCTTCCTTTTAATATTGCTATTCTCATCAATAATGTTATTATTGCTTTTATCAATGCTATTTTTCCTTATTGCTAATAATACTGATATAATTACTGTACTTTTTGTTTATCATTATTGTTACAATAAGTTTTAATTTTACAATTTTAGCCATATTTGTTACTATTGGTATTATCTTAACTTTTTTGATGATGCTATTTATTGCTACATTGATGAAAAAGCAAATTTTTAATCCATTGCACATTACCATAGGGAAGATGCAGATAAAAGAGTGGGGTTAAAGTTAGTAGGAAGACTGGGCTGAGTTGGAGCTACGCTACCTGGATTATCCTGACTTAACCTAACCTAAACTAATCTGATGTAATCTAGCCATCATAGCCTAATCTAACCCAGTGGTTCTCAACCTGGTCGCGAGATGCTTTTGAGGGTCTCAAGACGTTAATAAAAAATTAATAAAGGAATTGCATTATGATCGACTTTTGTTTTAAGACTAAGTCAAAATAGTTTTGCTCATAAATTTTAAACAATAAGAAATTGAATGTTTAAATTTCGGTACATAAAACCTCTTTTTTTTACCTTATATTTCATTATATTACCGTAACTAGTTACGAACTGGTACGCAACCTTAAAATAACGCTGGAAATGAGAGCCAGGTGGGACAATAGTAACACCTTCACAAAAACCCAAACTAAATACTAGTCATTAGTGACTTCCCCTCGGCTGCATTGGGGCTAACTTTCTATACTTCAGAAAGAAAAAAGGTTATGTTTTACAATGGTGTCATTAATCTTAAGCTAGCATTATTAGTTCTACAGTAACATTTCATGATGTCTAACTGTATCTCGCATATTCCAAAGTTATATACTCATTTCAGATAATGTAAAACCAAAAAGTAATAAATGTGTTAACTCTACAATGCATGTATTTTTACTATTTATATTATCATATTGTTATGATCCGGGGCATAGGCATGCAATGTGTATGTCAGAAGCGGGGGTCACGAGTTTCTAATATTGATTGAGGGGTCAAGAGCCCAAAAAGTTGAGAACCACTGATCTAACCTAACGAAAAATTCATGTATCAAAATTCAGCTTAAAATCGAGAAAAAAATAATTCATATCTCAATTAACCATTTCACTGATAATGTTGAATTTTTTATCTTATTTTGGCGATTGTCAAATGATTTCATTCATCTAGGAAAGGAGCAAAAGGTCACTCGGTTAAAAATAATCTTGATTAACTGTTCACTTTTGAATGCTGCCCTTCATGAAGTTATTACTTAGGACACAGCAGAGATGCTGAACATTACTTACTGTAGGAAGCATTATTAACCTAAGTCAGTCAGAATTACTGCTTGTTTGCAATCACTAATTACACGGGAATATCTTAGGAAACACTTCAATGGGGCTTTAAATAAGAAACTCACAAGGCAGGGCAATATGTTGTAATATTCGCCGTTCACGCCTTGGCCAGCTGATCGCAGTATGTAAACATTAAACATAAAATAAGTGTGTAGAAGAAAGCGCAAAGTATTTCGCTATTTCCTTTTCTGTTTCACCCCTTATTGTACCCTTTCTGTTTAACCCCTTCACCTGAAACATTCTCCTTAAAATATAACACATAACATAAAAATATAAATGACTCACTAGGTGAAGTTCTTCTACCTCTTTGCTACAGTATGACAGAGATTATCTCGTTGCCGGTGTCACAGCAATATTCTGTTATGATTATCCTCGTAACTCACATAGTTAATTCAAAGTAATATTATTAATCCATAAAGTCATATATTTTCACTTCATCTCATTACTGTATTTATGAAAATTTTTTATTAACTCTCAACTTTCCATTACACAAAAATGGTGTCTGGCACCATTTCATGCAGGTTGCCATACATTGCGACATGATTAATTTCATAGAATAAAAATATGTTTAATAATTTTTATGACTTTTAAATGAATACGAACGTTATGTTACACATTTATAAATGTTCACGTTTTTCATAAAGTACAGATCGAAGATAACTAGCCTCAGTAGCAAAGAGAAATTGCAGCATTTGACAGGAAATGAGTATTTTAATTTACAGTACATTTTCTGTTGAAAAAACAGAAAATTTTCTATATACCATACCCAACATATCATAAAAATTACTGTATATTGGATTTACAGACATTTTCCGTTGATAATAATTGAATATTTCCTGTAAAAAAAACATATTTTTTACAGTGCACGTGAGTCTTGTTTCACTCTTTCTTCAACACTTAACTCCAATTTAATGAGAGTATCTGAGTGGGGCACCCAAAATTATGTTAAATGCTATGATTCATGGACACAATTTCTGACTATTTCTTTATATACTTCTCCTCCAGATATACCTATTGATTTGAAAACAACGGAGTTTATCTTTTTTAGTTCTATTAACATGCTTAGCTTTCAGATAACCACTAACTTGTCTTGAAGGAGTTACATAATTCATATCTGTTAAGGCGCATCTAAGAAATCTTAAAAGACTTATCAATCTCTGCTTAGAATACTGCTCTGACATATGAGTTACATCTTCCTTAAAGTTTATCTCCTTGATAGGGTTGAATTTAAGGCCATCGGACTCATTTATCTACTTTTCTATTACTTCAAATCTTGGTGCTTTTCCTCTTCTCCGAAAGGTATTATCTCTCTCGTTCTTTTCTTATTGGCACTACTTTCATTGCTGCTGTGATAAGTTGGAGCGTTGCATCCCTCTCCAATTGGTCAGGCTGTATAACATTTGCCAAGCGGCTTCATCTCACAGGTACTGTGTGGAGATTCGCAGTTCTCTGATTGGTCGATGCAGTCATTGCTTCTTGCCTTTTACTACCGTTCTCTAGAACTCTCTTCTTTCTGTCTTAATTAATTCGCATGGCTTTCTTT
>JAXCGZ010011323.1:67500-95000 GCA_037179515.1 Halocaridina rubra
CTAGGCCTCCCTCTAGCATTTCTCCCATCAACTCTCGCATTCATCACCTTTTTCAGCAGCCTTTCATCATCCATCCTTTCCACATGGCCAAACCATCTCAAAACATTCATATCTACTCTGGCTGCAATTTCTCTCCTCACACCTGTTCTTGCTCTCACCACTTCATTCCTAACCCTATCCAATCGAGATACACCAATCATACATTTCAACTCCAAAAACAAAGTACTTTTCCAGTATCTCGCAAGAGCCTCACCTTGTATTAAGCAATCAAATGGTTAAGGTGTGCGAAAATCACAAATATTTGGGAATACCAGTTCCTTCTCCCCCTCACACAGAGTATGTCAAAGATTTGTGTGAAAGACTGCAACAGAGACTCAGACCGTTAAAGCTTCTTGCCAATAGGGTATCTGGTGTTGGAATTAACATATGCCGAACTTTCTATCTCGCATATGTCAGGTCATTAGTCGACTATCACACCCTGCAGCTCTGTACTATGACTACCTCTATCTTAAGACCCCTAGAAAAAATTCAGAACAAAGCTATGAGGATTATTCTTGGCTGCCCTATGAGCACCAGAATTATAAATATGCAACATGAATTAAACCTCCCACCTTTGATAGAACATATCAAACAGTCAGCTGTGATATTTGGAGTTAAACTAGCGAAATCAGCTCAGCCTCATCCATGTAATGCTGGTCATTTGCAAGGGCCGCAGTCAGCGCCAACAATCATTAAATCACTAATAAAAAGTAACATACAGTATGAAAGACAAATTCACCCCAAAGTATTTAAGCTTATAACCAATGAGACAAAAAAACATAATGTAACACTCTTTACTGAGAGTGGTCCTGAACAATTAATAAATCCTTGCAAGAGGATTGGGCCAGAAATTCTCTTTCCAATATTATCATCTGGTCCGAATGTTGCTCCAATTATTAAAAAACATCAATGGTTAGATGAAATTGAAGCCTTTATTGAAACTAGTTTCCCAACTAACAATGAAACACTCTGCATTTACACTGATGGGTCACACACAAGCAGTGCAGGAGGGTCTGGGTGCAGCATTGTAGTTTATGAAAATTTTGAAGGGCAGCAAATATTTGACAAAGCACTGAGTATGCCAAAATGGTCATCAATCACCGAATGTGAAATTGTTGGTCTAAAACTTGCTATTGAACATGTTCTCAGTGCTAGGAGAAATGCTATCATATTCTGTGACTCGCAGAGTGCGCTTCTGTCACTGAGATCATTAAAAAGCTCCTACAAAACTCACATGGCTGAAATTCAAGAGGCTCTTATTGATTGCGCAAAACTTAAACTCCAAGTTAAGTTTTCATGGGTACCCTCCCATGTTGGGATAGTAGGTAATGAAAAGGCTGACAGGCTTGCAAAAATGGCAACTGAGAGTTCAGTGTCTGAATCTATAACCACACTGACTCAGTTTAAAACAATGTTGTATAATGAGATTATGGAAGAGCAAGAACTTTCTACACTCACACAACATGTAAGCAGCTGTTCGATCCAACATTATGAAAACTTCAGAAGGCTGAGACACAAATACAGCATGGGTAAAATGCTTACAGGTGACTGTGATAGAGTTGCTGCCCGTATAAGACTTGGTTATAGAAATATATGGGAGGTGAATTGCGAGAAAACTGGTAGAAAGCACCCAGAACACTCAAAATGCCATTTATGTGAGTGTGAAGGGGGCAACAATTTAGTACACTACATTGCAGAGTGCACAAAGCTTAAGGACTTCAGACCTCTTGGCCTGAGCTACTTTGAACTTTTTTGTGCACTTTTGCAACCCAGAGAACTTATATCCTGTACTTAGTGTATACCCAACGTTGAAAATGTAATTCTTTTACCCTCTTCTCCGTCTACATCTTTTCCCACATTTATGTAGGGTCGATGTTTCTGGTCAGTTTTCTCCATTTATTTCTGTCCCATACCTCATCACCCAACAAACCTTTAGACCTCAGATCATCATTGATGCAATCCATCCACCTACGCTTTGGTCTCCCTCTCCTTCTACCCTGTATATCCATTTCCATCACCCTCCTCCCAACATACTGTTCATCCCTTCTAACGACATGACCATACCATCTTAGTCTACTTTCTTGTATATTATCTGATATTTCTATAACTGAAAAAAAAAAAAAAAAAAAAAAAAAAAAGAGAGAGAGAGGGGTGGAGGGAATACCTTCTCGCCTCTCTCTCTCTCTCTCTCTCTCTCTCTCTCTCTCTCTCTCTCTCTCTCTCTCTCTCTCTCTCTCTCTCTCTCTCTCTCTCTCGCTCTCTCTCTCTCTCTCTCTCTCTCTCTCTCTCTCTCATATGCCTTTTTATATACATAAGCCACTTTTCCCCTTATAAGGTGAGTGGCTGAGTAAAGGAATAATGCTCTGACTTTCTGGAAGAGAAAGTACAGAGAAGGGTTCTTTCATTCCCTTCGCTCCGCCCCACTTAGTCTACTCTTACGACACGCAGGGGAACATGAGGAAGTATTCTAACCCCCTCCCTCAAGAGCTCATATGTATGTATATGTGTGTACATGTGTGCATGTATGTGTATATGTATATGTATGTGTATATGTATTTATATGTATATATGTATGTATATGTGTATATGTATATGTATGTGCATGTCTATATGTATCAATAATTACTACTTTTGATTCATAACTCTATCTATATACAAAAGCTGTAGTAATGATGATGGTAATAATAATAATAATAATAATAAAATAATAATAATAATAATAATAATAATAATAATATAATAATAATAATAATAATAATAATAATAATAATAATAATAATAATAATATAGTAATAATAATAATGATAATAATAATAATAATGATAATAATAATAATAATGATGATGATAATAATCATGATGGTGGTAGCAATGGTTGTGATAATAGTGATAATGGATTAATTGACGTAATTCTCTCTCACGTACATAATTTGAAGGGTGGAGAGGGGAAAGGCTTTCAGTCTTTCTCTTTCTTTTCCTTCCAAATTTATCCTCCATTATATGGCACTGTGTTTATGTGTATGTATGTATGTATGTTCAGGTTTATATGTGTACGTATATGCAATTAAGTACATGCACTTTCCCTCTGCTGTGTTGACCCTCAGATGACAATGATGTGTAATGAGTATGCATGGATGTGTCTTTATCTGTAGTAAGGACGAATAACTCCTTTTGCTGAAATGAATACCACAAACTCTCTCTCTCTCTCTCTCTCTCTCTCTCTCTCTCTCTCTCCTCTCTCTCTCTCTCTCTCTCTCTCTCTCTCTCCTCTCTCTCTCTCTCTCTCTCTCTCTCTCTCTCTCTCTCTCTCTCTCTCTCTCTCTCCTCTCTCTCTCTCTCTCTCTCTCTCTCTCTCTCTCTCTCTCTCCTTGATATGTATGGCTATGAAGCCCCAGTGGTGTTTCTATTGCTCATCTAATTAATGCATGCATATATATATATATATATATATATATATATATATATATATATATATATATATATATATATATATATATATATATATATATATATATATATATATGTGTGTGGTATGTATGTTGTGTATATATATATGTATGTACCTACTTATTATTCTAACCTGAAAATTGTTATTCTATATCTGCTTCAAATTGTCTGCAGTAGTACTGTTGAATAGAGAAACGAATTTTAATGATAGCACTCAACAAGGGCTATTGAAAATATTGTAACAATGATTACTCTTCAAGTACTCTTCAATTATTACACTATATTTTATTATTAATTACTTGCTATGATATTTTAAATTAATTGCAAATTCTATTAGTATGTTATTTATACATAACCACATAGATTGTAATGTTATCAACTGCAATATGACTGGGAGTGCCCATGTGCACATGTCCCCATGTACAGTTATCTGAATAAATAAAAAAAAAAAAAACTCCTCAGGCATTTCATCTCAAACACATTTAGTTTCCGGTCTCTCACTTACTTTCATACCCCATAACTCTGATCCATACATCACAGTTGGCACAACCACTTTCTCATACAAAACTTTCTTAACATTCATTTCCAACCCTCTATTCTTCATCACTCCTTTCAATGCACCCAACACTTTACATCCTTCATTCACTCTGTGACACACATCTGCTTCCACTCCACCATTTGCAGCTATAACCGAGCCTAAATACTTAAACTGATTAACCTCCTCAAGTGTCTCTCCATTCAACATAACATTCAATCCAGCGCCATCCTCTTTTCTTGTACACCTCATAACCTTACTCTTTCCCACATTCACTCGCAGCTTCCTTCTCTCACACACCATTCCAAATTCTGACACTAACTGACACAGCTTTTCCTCTGAATCTGCCGCCACCACAGTATCATCTGCAAACAGCAACTGATTCAGCTCCCACTCGTTATCATCCCCATCTACCATTCTCAAACCTCGACCACGCACTCGCTCATTCACCTCTCTTACAACTCCATCAATATACAAATTGAACAGCCATGGTGACATCACACATCCCTGTCTCAGTCCCACACTCACTGGAAACCACTCACTCACTTCATTCCCTACCCTAACACAAGCTCTACTACCCTCATACAAACTCTTCACTGCATGCAACAATTTACCATTGATTCCATATAATCTCAAAACATTCCACATAGCCTCTCTATCAACTCTATCATATGCTTTCTCCAGATCCAAAAATGCAAACTACACATCCTTACCCTTTGCTAAATATTTCTCACATAACTGCCTAACTATAAAAATCTGATCTATTACAACCTTCTACCTCTCCTAAAACCACTCTGCACTTCCGCGATCACATATTCTGTCTTATCCCTAATCCTATTAACCAGTATCCTACAATACACTTTTCCTACTACACTTAACAAACTTATACCCCTAAAATTACTGCATTCATACTTATCTCCCTTACCTTTGTATAGGGGCACTATACAGGCAATCACCCAATCCACTGGCACCAATGACAACATAAAGCATATATTAAACACTCTCACTAACCATTCCAATGCAGTCACACCCCCTTCTTTCAACATCTCCGCTCTCACACCATCCATTCCAGGTGCTTTGCCTGCTTTCGCTTCATACAATGCCCTTTTCACCTCCTCTCTTGTAAATCTCTCTCTCATTTTCATCTCCCATTACTGTCCCTTGAACCCCTCCCACTGCCACTATAGCTGCCTCTCTATCTTCCTCAACATTCAGCAAGCACTCAAAATATTCTGCCCATCTTTTCCTTGCATCGTTCCCTCTTAACATCTGTCCATTCACATCTTTCACTGTCTCTTCCATCCTCGATCCACCCTTCCTTGCACTCTTCACTCTTCACTTTTTATTCTCCTCATATGACCTACTAAAATCCTGTCCCCACCTAACATTTGCCAACCTCTTCTCTTCCTCTACCTTCTGCTTGGTTTCCACATTTTTCTCCCTATATCTTTCATACTTCTCCCTACTTTTACACTGCAGCCGTTCCTCAAAAGCCCTCTTTTTCTCTTCCACCTTCATTTTCACCCTTCATTCCACCACTCGCTGCCCCTCCTCATGCCACCTCCAACAAACCTCTTTCCACACACATCACTTGCATGTCCCACAAAACATTCTTTCATCAACCCCCATTCCTCCTCTAACTCCCCAACTTCTCTTTCTTTCACCCTGTCATATGCCACTCTCAACCTGTCCTGATATTCCTGTCTCTTCTTTGGCTTTTTCAACTCTTCCACCTTCACTATTTCCCTTCTACATCCCCCCACACTATTTCCCCACTCTTTTGCTACTACCACTTTTGCTTCAACCAAAAAAATGATCAGACATCCCAGCAGCCACACCCCTGAATGGATGTACATCTTTCACTCTACCAATCATGCTCTTTGCTACCAACACATAATCCATCAATGCTCTTTCTTTCACTCTTCCATTTGCCACTCTCATCCATGTATACTTATTTATTAACTTCTTCTTAAATAAACTATTACCTATCACCAACTCTTGCTCCACACACATATCTAACAGTCTCGCCACTCTCATTCCCGCCTGTTACCACATACTTTCCTACAACACCCTCTATCTCTCCATCACCCACTCTGGCATTCAAGTCACCCAACACAACTACATAGTTCCTTCTACTCAGACCATCCACACATCTAGTTAACTCATTCCAGAATTCATCCCGCTCTTCCTCACTTCTCTCACATCCTGGCCCATACGCACTAACAAAAGCCCAACATTCCCTTCCTATCCTACCCCTCACCCACATCAGCCTAGATGACACTTCTTTCCATTCCACTACCTGATTTACCATCCATTCACTCAGCAATAATGCCACACCTTCTCTCGCTCTCCCCCTTTCAACCCCAGACACCCTACCTGTCACATCACCAAATGCCACTTCTCCTTTTCCTTTCATCTTCGTCTCACACAATGCCAATACATCCATCCTCCTCTTACCAAACATATATCCAATCTCACATCTTTTGCTCTCTATCGTACTACAACCACGCACATTTAGACACCCCAAAACTAGAGTTTGGGGAGAAGTTATTCTCCCCTCTACTGCCCTTCTTCTTTGACGTCTCGCAGGAGGTTGATACAAGGGGGGGGGGGATTCCTAGTCCCCCGCCCCGTCCACTTTTAGTCGCCTTTTACGACACGCAGGGAATACGGTGAGGCTATTCTTTGATATTGTGCCTACCCACAGGGCACATATATATATATATATATATATATATATATATATATATATATATATATATATATATATATATATATATATATATATATATATATATATATATATATATATATATATATATATATATATATATATATATATATATATATATATATATATGTATATATATGTATATATATATATATATATATATATATATATATATATATATATATATATATATATATATATATATATATATATATCCCTTGAGAAAGGGGGGCTAGAATACTTCCTCCTTGTTCGCCTGCTTTAGTAAGACTCGACTAAATGGGCGGAGCGAGGGCATTGGGAATCCCGTCCTCCGTATATATATATATATATATATATATATATATATATATATATATATATATATATATATATATATATATATATATATATATATACGTATTGATAGAGAGAGAGAGAGAGAGAGAGAGATGTATTACTTTGAAATTCTACTTTATATTAAGATATTCATTAAAGGGTAGAAAAATAAAATGAGTAATTAAGATATCAAAAGCATCATCTCAATGAATAATGTTTTGATTATGATATCTAATTATATAAAAGAGGTCTTTATTATTGACAAGTTACTGATAAAATTCAGATCTGAATAAGAACCACTTTCTAAATAATGTATTTCTATGCCTTCTGACTATCCATACATGTTCTTTTTTTTCTTTTTTTTTGACATTAGGGCTAAATCTTACTATCAACTACTCCATATATGTTTTCTGTAGTGGGAATTTAAATCCTTCACATAATGTCATTTACATATATCCCTAAGTATGATATTTATATGAATTGCATTTTAATAAAAACTTTATTATATCTGATCTAAACATTTCCCCTTTCGCATAGATACTTAGCAGACATATCGGAAACACCCTTATGATATTAATCATAATCGCCAATAATTAAACAAAATATGATAATAATATTTCTAAAAATGTTCATATGAACATAAAGCTGTCTCATTTCATTGTTTTTCTTCTATTCTTAACACTGACGATTGAGAAGGGGAATTATCAAGGGAAAAATAGTAACGTAGCTGTAGAAAACTTATGTTTAATTCACGAAGAGCTTGACCACAACGTAAAATATAATCGAAAAATTTGTATTTCTAAGCGTGAGTGCTTTGCACTATCATAGAAAAAAAAAAAGTATCCCGTCATTTAAAGGTTCACATACAAAATAAATGAATATAGTAAAATTAATTATAACATTATTTGATAAAAAAAAAAAAGTATCCCGTCATTTAAAGCTTCACATTCAAAGTAAATGAAGATGATAAAATTAATTATAACATTATTTAGCATATATATATATATATATATATATATATATATATATATATATATATATATATATATATATATATATATATATATATATATATATATATATATATATATATATATATATATATATATATATATATATATATATATATATATATATATATATATATATATATATATATATATATATATATATATATATATATATATATATATATATATATATATATATATATATATATATATATATATATATATATACGGTAAAATTATATTACACTCCCTTACACTAACAAAAATTTAAAGTGAACACACCAAATCATAACAAAATCAGAAATATTTCTAATTTTCTCTCCATGCAAAAACGAACTCGCTTATACTTAGCAAAAAAAAAATAAGTGCTATTGAAATGGATGGTAATTTTAAATTTTACTGTGAAATGCTTTTTATCAGACCCATTTCATATAATAGAGTCTGCAATGCATTTTCCCTAACCTCGTTGCTTATCTATAAAAAATCACATAATGAATCAAAGTGCAGTCTAAAATTCCCTACAATTTTGTACATTAGAATAACCAGTTTGGCTTTTACCTGTAATAACCATGAAAGCTTGGAAACTAAAAATTGATGGTGAGTGCATTTTGTGCATGCATACCTACGTACATACATACATACATACATACATACATACATACATACATACATACATACATACATACATACATACATACATACATACATACATACATACATACATACATACATACATACATACATACATACATACATACATACATACATACATACATACATACATACATACATACATAAACTCTGTGTGTGTATGTTGACAGGCTGAAAGAATAGTCAAAGTAATGAATACCTGAAAATATACTGTGTTTGGTCCTGAGATGATATATAGAGTTTTTGATGGAAGAATGATCATAAGAGTTAGGGAAGACTGACGGAAGAAAGGAGTTCCAGAATCTGGAGGGGGGGTGAGAGAAGAAAGTACTGCAAATTCATGCCTGCGAGCTACAGATATCTACACAGTACCTGTGAGACGAAGCCACTTGGTTTGGGTTACACGGAATCGCCTGTGGGGGAAGGATGCAGCTCGCCCGCTCATTAGAGAAACTATGAAAATAGAACTAATAGAAAAGAAAAAAGGCAATACCTTTTAGCGAAAAAAAATTATAATCCACATTAGAAGTAAAAGGATTGTTAATTAGGCTGATGATATTAGATTCATTCCTATCAAGGAGATAAGCATAAATAGAAGCACCTAGATGTGAGAACAGTATTTTATGCAGAGACAGATAGGACCAATTTCGATAATTAGTAACTGAACAAAGAAAAATAATGACGAGAACAAAACAGAAATGCCAATATCTCTGATACGGTTTTAGATATTTGAATTATGTGACTCCTTCAAGACAAGGTTGATGCTATATGCATTCGCAATGCATAGTTAGAATAAAAGGAATTATTTTGTTCCTTTAATGAAACTAGGTTATTAGGAGGAGAAGAAGATATAAAAATAGCCAGAAATTAATTTCTTGAGGCATTATATTTTTCTAAATTGTGAGTGCTCCACTCAGGTATTCTCTGTACATCGGAAATGAGGGATGTAAAAAGACTGATGTTGGGCAGAAGACCAAGGTTGTGACAAGTAGGCAGAGGAAGCATGAACCGTCGCCAATGACGTGGAGAAGAGAGGAAAATGGGGACTGCAGATAATTGATGAAGAGGAACAGAGAAGACGAAAAAACAGAATCCTGTTGAACACCATTGGTTATTGGGAATGAATTATATGTTGTGTAGTCAGCAACAACAAATATAAATCTGCCAGAAAGAAAACTGGAAATTTAGAGAAGGATGACAATGAACATAACCTTCAGCAGGAAGTTCGGCTAACAGTCCCTTGTGCATCACTGTCAAAAGCCTTAGAGAGATATCAAGGGTGACGACAATGGGTTCCTGTGGTTTTTTTGCAGATTACCATACATGAATAGATAGGACAAGAGGTCACTAGTGGATCTTGCCTTGAGGAATCCACACTGGTTATTATATTTAAGCAATTAATAATCGAGATGTTTCAAGAAATGAGAACTGAGCAGAATTTCGAGTACTTCAATGATTGCAGAAGTTGGGGCACTTGGTCTGTAGTAGAAAGGGATATAATGGTCACCCTTCTTAGGAACTGTCTAAGCTAGAACTTGCTTTCAATATGAAGGATAGCTCCTGGTTGAGAGAATGAGCTGAAAAAGACAGCAAGGCACAAAAGCAATTTTATATGAAAGTTCTTAAGGAACCTTGCAGGCATACTTACAGATAAGAATCCCATGTTCGTTTTTGGAGAGAGAATACATGAGGACATAGGGTTAGAGAGTTGTAAAGCCCAATTGTCAGGTGTACGTAAATCACTTACAGAATAGTTAGCAGTAAAATGAGACCCAAAGCGAGTGGTTTTATCAGTGATGGAGGAAGCTATAAAGCTCTCAGGATAAATGAGGAGGGAAAAGTTTGAGTTACAGTAGTTTTAAAAGAGCTTTTCACTAAAGATCAGAAACACTGATCTGTGGGAGAAGAGTTCAGGCCATCAACTTTGTTTCTAGAGAAGGAAGCCTTAGACGTATGAATATAAACTGAGCAGCAGTTCCTAACTGTAATAAAAGAAGAACGATTAAAATCAGAAGGAGAGGCTCTGTACAACTGGTATGCATAATCCCTAGTAAGAATAGTCATGAAAGAGGCACGGTCAAACCAAGGATTGGATTGAGGAAAAACTATGATTGAAGAGAGGGTGAATGCCTCAATTCCCAAAATTTATTTCATTAGATTTTGGGTGTCTTGTTCAAGGTTAAGGTTTCAAGAGCAGTTCGTGCCTCGGAAAATAAAGAAGAGAGTTACGAAAATCATCCAGTTGTTTACCTTCATAGTACCAAAGATGGTGGAGGAAATGAAGAATCGTTAGTGGGGGAGTGAAAGTGGAAGAGATTGAGGTATAAGATTGGTCAGAGTTGCAAAGAACTAAAAGTACAGAATATGAATGAATTGTTTGTAGGATCAGAAGTAAAGAATAGGTTAATAATATTAGCTGCATGCTGTCAGTGATATAAAACACGTGTTGGATGTTTGAATCTTCTCCAGATAGTGAGAAAAAAGCAATGGAATCACTTCCCTCCCACATTGGTGTGAGCGATATGAAGCTACTCACTGTGATGTACACTGAAGTTTTCTATGTAAATATCTTCAGCACGTGGGTGAGAAGATTGTGAGGACTCATGGCAAGAGCATAGATATTTAAACTAGGACACAGAGTCATTAAAGTTTGTAGACCAGCAGCAGAAGCAAAGACGTAGCAGTAATGAGAAGAGAGATCTTCAGCCAGAGAACCTCGCTGTTTGGATATTCAAGGTCCATGAGCCTAGCCATGGGTGTGTAAGCTTATAGGATAAGAATTGTGCCTGGAGGCACAAATGGACACCGTTTTAGCTGCTACTGCTATCACGTGGTACTAGGCATAGACACCTGCATGGGAACCAGCATTATACTAGTCACACCCACACCCTATGACCTTGGCCAATTACCTAAGTGAAAGGCAAGCCAAATTCTAGTTTAATTGGTCTAGGCATATATAGAAGAACCTCCCACCTCCACCTCCTTTTTGTATTTCACTGCTTGGTCGAGGTGTGGGAGATAAAAGTAAAGCTTTATTATTAGTTCTAGTTCAATCAGAATGAGAGAGTAATTCTTTATCAATGCTACAACGAGGTTAGGCCAAGTCCCCAGTTATCCATAGGTAGTCATCAGTCAGTAATCACGGCTGCTTTAGACTTAGTCTGTAGATGTAGAGACAGATAGAGGAATACCCATATTCTAGGAGACTTTTGGAGGCTGCAGCTATTTTGATGCATACTGCAATAATAAACACAGTCCATCATCCCAAGATCCTTGTCTTATTTAGCACAATCTCCAATGGGTTTATTTATGTATGGATGAAGTTAAGAATTGTCCGTCATAATTTGGTGACGCAGCGGTGGGATGGATGCCAAAGAAGACACTGTTGGAGATACATTCTTCAAGCTTGCAAAATACTTTTTTACGGTTTTTAAACTCAAAAATGGAAAATTCTTTGAATATACATAATACTAATTATTTCAATAATTGGTCTGTTCCTCCTTTCAAGGTTGATGATTAAATAATTAGCTTAAATGTGAAGTAGATGGGACACTAGCAAAGTTTGTCATCTTCTAGCCTAAGAAGATATTAGCCCTAGAAAATTTAGAACCTAGTATATAGAATTTGGTGATTTGTAAAACTAACTGTATCATGGCCTCAGGAAAAAAGAAGAGGCATATGAATAAGTGTCCTATTGTTTTTTGAACAACGATATATATATATATATATATATATATATATATATATATATATATATATTGTACACACTCATGCAAACATACACACACACACAAACACACACACACATATATATATATATATATATATATATATATATATATATATATATATATATATATATATATATATATATATATATATATATATATATATATATATATATATATATATATATATATATATATATATACACATATATATATATATATATATATATATATATATATATATATATATATATATATATATATATATGCATATATATATATATATATATATATATATATATATATATATATATATATATATATATATATATATATATATATATATATATATATATATATATATATATTTATATATTTATATATTTATATATTTATATAAATATATATATATATATATATATATATATATATATATATATATATATATATATATATATATATATAGATATAGATATGCATACGTACGTACATATATATATACATACATACATACATACATGCATACATACATACATACATACATACATACATACATACATACATACATACATGCACGATATCACAGTTGGCAAATCTATATCGAGAACATGCCAATTAATACGGTTCATATAAACCATGACCGCAATATAAAAAAAGGCCAACAACAGACGATCAGTTAAAGCTTTCCAGATCACTAATAGCAAAATTTGATACCAAAATAAAATAAAATAAAAATACTTAGATAGGAAAAAAGAAATTGAGACAATACATGATGCCTGCAAATTGTGATTTGAAATTATAAATGAGTTGATCTATTTATATAGTTTTCCTGCGGGAGAGGTTTTTTTTTTTTTCCTAGCGAATGCATCCATGTACATCTGCTAACGACTGGAGGGAATTTTCTTCATTGATAATGTATGTATGCTTAATCTGTTAATTCCCAATCTCAATCGTGATATTGCATCATATTGCTTTTCATTGCATGTTATTTCCTTTATATTCTATAATGAAAACGACTGACGAGGGAACGCTACATATTCATCCCTACAATTTTTGTTTTCAAAGGTCTTTGATATCATTGTTACTCTGTTTTTTAATTACACAATTTGATACACAGAGGGTGTGTCGAGATGAAATAAAGCGATCATGAATATGATTTATCTAAATAAAAACTGATCGAACTTTTAATTTCAGTTTCTATTGAATTTTACTTAATTGCTTCTTTATTCAATCAACGAATATTTTCTTTTTTTAGCATTTTCACTATTATTTTACTTTCGCAGATATATAAGAATCTTCATTTAATTATTCAAATTCTCCTGTATTTTTTCTTTATGAAAAGACAAACGAACGAACAAATGAATTAATACATTAATTCAGTTGGTGTTTTCAATTACTTATTTCCTCTTTTTCATCATTATTTTTCAATATGTAATTTTCTAAACCGTTTCATTTTGTTTTTTTTAAGTATTACTGAAACCTCCTTCTATTCCCCTGGCTTCATGAATTCATTTATAAATTAGTTATGTTTTGAGTATTTTTTTTTTCGTTAACCATGAGTCTGACAACCATTATTTTTTTTTTTCAATTTTCCGCCATATTAGCTTTCATTCGGTCTCCTGCTATTTGCAACTCGTGTCTTGATACCTTTGTATACCTATATACTGTCCAATACTGTGGAATTTTGTATAAAATTCGCCATAACCTAACAAATGAGGCCTTAAAAAGCATATACTATTCCCTGTGTTATCCTCATATTATATACTGTTTGTCCATCTGGGGTTGTACTTGGCCGTCAATTGTAAGGGATGTATTTGTAACTCAGAAAAGACTGATCAGAACTATTACATATAGTGGAAAATATGACTCAACTTCCTCTTTATTCAAGGAGCTAAACTTGCTTAAATTTAATTACTTGATACAATATTTCTGTCTTATTATTATACATAGTAATGTTAATGATAACAGAAAATTATTTAAATTTATTCAACACAACCATGGAACCAGAGGAAACAATATAAATTTGATATGTCCACAGCCGAGAACAACCTTGTACAAATTTTCTATTCACTGTTTTGGCCCAAAATGTTGGAATGCATTACCAGAAGATTTAAAAACAATAACTGGCACAACTTTATTTAAAAAGAAACTCAAACAGCATTTATTTACTAGGCAAAATCAAGCAGCTGTTGATTAATAATTAACACAGTATTGGTGTATCATTATGTCCAGGTTAAGGTCAGGCTACTGTTTTGTTTTATTACAAGATAAGTATGAGATTGCTATATTGGAGCTTTTGTTAACTATTGCCGTCATACTTTAATTTATGTGAAAGGTATATTACACTGGCTGCTAAGGAGCTCTTGCTCAGCAGGCTAGTGCCTCTGAATATAATATTCCGGTTTCACGTCACGGATTCCCTTTTCAACCAAGGGCTAGGACGGTTGCCTTCTTGCGAAGGACTCGTTTTGGCAGATGTAATCGTTACCCTGAGTGCATGCCCTTGCTAACCCCAGACTGTTACGGGGCGCGAACCCTCGACTTGACGCCTCAGATTCGCGGACGCTACCGTTTGAGCCACGGTAACTACTGCCTCTGAATATAATGTACATATTTAGTCCTGTATGTATACTAAATATTTGGCAATAATATCTATGAATATGACTATGACTTGATATGCGGTATTTCCCAGCATTTCCGTCAACATGAGGATACCCTATCTATCTATCTATCTATCTATCTATCTATCCATCTCTCTCTATCTATCTATCTATAAATCTGTCTGTGTATATATATATATATATATATATATATATATATATATATATATATATATATATATATAATATATATATATATATATATATTTCTCTTACCTACACGCTTACACACACACAAACACACACGTGCACATGCACACATACATACAGACAAACATTTTTATCTCTTTTACTATGCACATCATACTGATTACATTCTCTCTCTCTCTCTCTCTCTCTCTCTCTCTCTCTCTCTCTCTCTCTCTCTCTCTCTCTCTCTCTCTCTCTCTCTCTCCCTCTCTCTCTCTCTCTCTCTATCATTTATCACTCCACTTTTAGCTATTAACAGTAGGTCTTTTTTTTTTTGCTCCTCCCACAATGTGTTGATATCCCACACTAGAGGATTTTCGCTACACCTCCCGTGATCCATCGCAAGCGACCACAGGCAATCGTTTCATATTACCCAAAATTAATACATTTGCTTATTCACCATCATACTTGTTTATGTCTCACTATTAACATCAAGCAAGATTGTTTATAAGCAAATTAATTTTATCTGCTAACTGCAATATTTTTGTCAGCCATCCTGATATTCTGTGCACGCCAGCATGTAAACATGAAACATCAATGAAAATAATTAGCGATATGACTTGAACGATATGAATTCAAATACAGAAGGTGTATCAAAGGATATTAGATATATGAATTATTTTGATAGTAGATATATGTATTATTTTTTTATTAGATATATGTATTATTTTGATCAATTAACCATGAGCATATTTAGACACATTTCTCAACTCTGTAATTATTTAGAGTGGTGTTTATAGCCTAAGGGATGATTATTAATGTTGGGAAATATGCTTATTAGTTTGTTTATTTGCTCTTTTCATTCACGTTTGATGATAACAGCCTCTATTTTTACATTAGATAATTATGCAAGTGAGATCTAGATAGAAACTTTCTTGTTGACAAGGTAAAAGTTTCCTCCATGTGCTTACCTCGGGTAGGCCTTTTCCCTCAAGGTAATTGTCTGGGGTGTGTAATGAGAGTTAGTGTTGTTATTGTTAGATATTAATTATTGGATGTATTTTGGGTTTCTTTAATGCTTCTGTATTGGCTTTGCATCAAAGAGTTTCGGGCAGTATAAGCTGTAGCTATGTGTATACAATAGAGTGGTAACGATGAGTGGTGTAGGGATAGAGTGGTGATGGGGGTGGGTGGTTGGGCTGAGAAGATAGGACGAGGAGATTATTGGGAGATCATGTTGAACTCGGTATATCCCTATTTCGAGATGCATAGGTGAATTCAAAAATAGTAAACTGGCTCACACACAGAGCTGTTGAATTTTTTATTTAAATATTTTACGTTCTCCACTGAAAGTCTGCCAGTTGATTCTTCGCTGACAGAACCATAGGATGAACTGGGGAATATTTCCTGCCGTTCTACTTTTCCTCGGCCTTGTTTCTTCTGTTTGGGTTGATACCCACAAAACACCTGCAGTACAATCCAAAGGATGTGATGTACTTAATGTCTTTTTCTGGGTACGATGCATGTGATTAATAGGTAGAGGGTGCATATCAATTTTACTATTGCACAAATGTTTGGAAACTGACAAAATGAGTGGGAAACTTTTCTCTGCATTTGCAAGATCTAGACATATGCCACATGCTGTAACTCGGAATAAACTCCAGTGTTGCTTCAACTTCCACTGGATACTGGATGCAGAATTTGTGGTAGGCACAGAAGACCATGGCTAGGCCCATAGCAAAGGTGATGATGTTGTCATTTATAAGGACCCCATTAATGGCAAGCACATATAGATATCAGTGCCTTCTTACCTGGGTTCTTAGCCTTCTTAGAAATGTCATCTACTAACTTTCAAATCATTCCCCGTCCGCCTGAGATCTTTGGTTGTAAACCCTTCCGTAGGCATGACAATTAGTCATTTGTGGGCATTTTTGCCTACAAAACTTGGTATTGCTCAGCCCATAAAGCATTATTATTTACTTGCAGTTCAGTGAAAGATGTTACTAGGGACTCGTGGTAATTATGCAGCAGTTAAGCTAAGTTTTTCTGTAGCTGAAGGTGAAGTAGGCTCTAAATTATGTGTTCCAATATGTGAGGGTGAAGCAGATGCTTTCTCTTCATTTACTACTGCTGACTGGTCTGATGTCTGACACACTGATGCCCCTGAAATTTACTATACTTAATTGTATTCTAAATTAAAATACTGCAGGACAATCAGTTTCTGAAACTGGACTATTTCAACAGCATGGATAAGACCCAAGCATTTTAAAGCCCAACAGCTATTGCCAGAGACTGGATAAGGATTTTCTTATTTACATACACAAAATGTATTAGCAAGAATACATCAGAATATATGACCAAGATCCACAAAGCTACCGCTAATACAGTACTGGTACTCATTCAATAACTTCACCTCCGACTGTGACCAAGATCTGAACAATTTTCCAGTTGTCAGGTAATATCCAATTAGCTACTCCAGATTTAATATTTGTAGTGTTGAGCTAAGGTGGATTGCTGTCCAGTACCAACAAACCAATTGCTTAATGTAACATAGGGACTAACAGGAAATAATGTCAACGTAGTTAATAGGATCTGTAAATAGCTCAAGTTTTTACAGTAATGTAGAAAGAGGTGTATCTACATAGTTTTTTTTTCAGCTTAAGGTTGAGATTGAAGGTTAACAGCATATGTTAAGTTTGCTATTGGCCCTTTATTGCATGAACTAATGGGCTATCCATTTGTGAAAACAAATACAGATAGTGTAGCAAGCATTACGCATTTACTGTGAGAATATTTTTTAGGTGACCAAAGCCACTTCATAGTTTGAGTGACAGCAGATAACTCTGCAGAGACTTTAGAGAACAGAGTTAATTCACTGGCTATGCCGGTACCTCTATGAGGCTGTCATGGCACTCTGAAGGTCATACTGAACACCAGTGAACTTGGGGAAAATTGGAAAAATTATGCATTCAAAAGATGTGAATATTTTCCAATAAAATTACTGTATTCTCTAAAATTAACAGCTGATTCTGAAGACTATGCAACAAATGCAACAACAAAACAAGCTTGCTTCCCATAATATATAGGCCTATTCCAGTATATGCATAAGCAATGAACAAAAATAACTTTCCCCATGTACGACACATCTATGACAAGGAATTTAACATTAAATATCATGCATTCCCTCTTAGGGTGCATGATTTATGTAAATGGGGCTCCAAGTCTCTTTTAAGCCTTCCAAACTCACTCCATGTCTTCAAACTTGTGGACACTGGTACCTCCATTCAACTCACATTTCCAGATTTATAGGATGTATGGCACAGTATTAAACATCCCTGACGAATCTAAATTTTCCAAATATACCAAATCTATGAAAATTTTTTCCACTATTTATACTGCATTCCTCTGTGTTCTGTTATTTTATGGGTAGAGAATGTTGTGCAACAAACGAAACTCACAGGGTACATAAACAGTAAATGGTTAGAGCAATATTTTCATGCCAAAAAAAAATTTTTTTTTTGCTATAGGTGTCAGAATCCTATATATCGCCATTTCCAATATTTCTCAAAACCTTTTAAAATCACCTCATTCTCTGGTGCGGTACCTTAAGGGAGAGTTTAAGTTAGTCTTGAAGTACACAGTTAGGTTACCTTGCTTTCATCTCTCCAGAAGTTTGCAAACTTGTATGACTTTCAACATAGGAAGGTCACTGGATGCGACATATTTCAGGTTGTCTATTGTCTCTACACCATTATTATTAGCAAAGTTGTCACACACGGCCATTAATATCAATGGGACAATGGTTGGAAGAATCCCCTGGATAGCATTCTTAATCTGTCGTCCATTATTCTATAATCTGCAAGTATTACAAATAATGCTTTTGAAAATATGTACAGTACCAGTAAACAATTGACTCGCTAATTTTCCCTACTTGGTTAATGTAGCTACCAGTATATTTTAAACTAACCTTATAATCAACTAATGTGTTATGATATAAGGCACCCTCCACAATTTCTCATTTAATACCAAGTCACCTCTATCATCATACATCTATAGTTTCATTTTCCTCTAACATCACTCCACTCTGAATTGTCAAAGCAACATCACGTATCCAAGCCTCATCCTCACTCCCATTTGAAAACTTGCATCTTCCTTCTAATTACTCTCACCCTTGCCTCACTAGTTAATGCCATTAAATGCTTCTACTGCCTCTAACAGTTAGCCCCCATCCATATGCTGGTATATTTATCACCTCCTCTAAAACTGCTTTCCTTTCTACCTGATAATATCCTTTTTGAAGGTTCACATATGCTGCACATATGTAATTTTATTTCTTCAGTAACACAACACAAAGCATTACAAAAAAGGAACAAAGACTATGGCAAATAGCCAGTTAATATAACTTGGTATATTATAATGGACAGTAATAGTGAATGCAGGCAAGTGTAAGCTACTGTGTTTGAGAGAAAGGAATTTGATGAAGATTTTGGAATAAACATACAATGTACCTACAGAAAAAAAAAGTGAACTTAGCTGCAAGATGGATTTAATGAGGAATCAGAAGCAGATAGTAGCTTAAAGTGTGCTGTGCACTAGACATGATGGTCACAGAAATAAGATACAGCTACAGTGCAGGGTTGAAGAGCAATTAGAGAATTGCAGATCACAGTGAAATCCAATATACACATAAAATTGCCTGCAGTAATAGATGGTACACTGGGGTGAATAATTATGCTCAAGCATTTACGATTCATGACCATGCTTTAATTTTTGTCGGTGTGATACTATTTGCATCATCGAATTTATTGCAAGCCTTACTTTTAGAGTTCTTACATAATTTATTTCTTACTAGCATGGTGGTACTTTTGCACTAAGGTGAGGGTTTAACAGGTATAACTCCTTGCAACTATATATCAATTGGGAGATGAAGAGGGCTTTGAGGGTTAGTACTAGTATGTAAAGGTGTTACTACTGCTACATACTGCTGTTAAAGTAGTGTGAGGAAGAACTTATCTTGGAGGAATCACATAATCCAAACTTCTAAATCTTCATCCAAAAAATTGGGGGGTTTTGTTTTGTTTTCGTCATTACTTCTCCTCTTTACAGTTAATTAAAATTTATAAAGGTCTTATCCATCCCTGCTTAGAATACTGCTCACATATCTGGGGTGCTTCTTCTTATGCTTATCTCCTCGATAGGGTTGAATCTAAAGCAGTCAGACTCATTAATAATCCTTCTCTAACTTCTAATCTAGACTTTCTCTCTCTTTGCCGTAAGGTATCTTCCCTTTCTCTTCTCAATTGCTACTACTTCCATCGTTGCTCTGATGAGTTGGCGACTTGCACCCCTTCCTCATTGCAGAGGCCGCGTAACACCCGCCAAGCGGCCTCATCTCACAGGTACTGTGTGGAGATTTGTAGCTCTCGGATTGGTCGGTACAGCGACTGCTTCTTCCCATCTACCTCCAGGCTCTGGAACTCTCTTCCTCCTTCTGTTTCTCCTGATTCTCATGACCTTTCATCCTTCAAAAAGCAGATCTATCGTCATCTCAGAGCTTAGTCCTCCATAGCTATGGGTCCTCTGTACTTTGACTTTTTTTTTTGTCCGTCGCTTTTCTATGTGTGACATTACCTCATCTCTGCCTTGTCCTTACCCTTTTTCTTTTCCTTCGTCTTGGTATTTTCTCGTGCCCGGGCCTTTATTGATGAGGGCAGTTTCTGCCTGTCCCGGTGTCACACTCATAAAAAAAATTATGACATATAATACCGACACCCTAGATATGATCGGCATTTGAAGCCATGCTTTTAGAGTTCTTACATAATTTATTTCTTACTAGCATGGTGATGCTTTTGCACTAGGATGAAGGTGTAACAGGTATAACTCCTGGCAACTATATATCAATTGGGAGATGAAGAGGGCTTTGAGGGTTAGTACTAGTATGTAAAGGTCTTACTACTGCAACATACTGCTGTTAAAGTAATGTGAGGAATAATTTGTCTTGGAGGAATCACATAATCCAAATTTCTAAATCTTCATCCAAAAAATTCGGGGGTTTTGTTTCGTTTTCGTCATTACTTCTCCTCTTTATAGTTACTTAAAATTTATAAAGGTCTTATCCATCCCTGCTCAGAATACTGCTCACACATCTGGGGTGCTTCTTCTTATACTTATCTCCTCGATAGGGTTGAATCTAAGGCAGTCAGACTCATTAATGATCCTTCCCTTACTTCTAATCTAGATTCTCTCTCTCTTCGCCGTAAGGTATCTTCCCTTTCTCTTTTCAACTGCTACTACTTCTATCGTTGCTCTGATGAGTTGGCGAGTTGCATCCCTCCCCCACTGCCGATGCCGCGTAACACCCGCCAAGCGGCCTCATCTCACAGGTACTGTGTGGAGATTTGTAGCTCTCAGATTAGTCTGTGTAGCGACTGTTTCTTACCATCTACCTCTAGGCTCTGGAACTCTCTTCCTCCTTCTGTTTCTCCTAATTCTTATGACCTTTCATCCATCAAAAAGCAGATCTATCTTCATCTCAGAGCCTAGTCCTCCATAGCTCTGGGTCCTCTGTACTTTGACTGTTTTTTCTTTTGTCTGTCGCTTTCCTATGTGTGACATTACCTCATCTCTGCCATGTCCTTACCCTTTTTCTTTTCCTTCGTCTTGGTATTTTCTCTTGCCCGGGCCTTTATTGATTAGGGCAGTTTCTGCCTGTCCCGGTGTCACACTCATAAAAAAAAAAGATGACATATAATACCGACATATCTCGGCATTTGAAGTCATGACAGTGGACAGTGAGCAATGAAGAGGTACCATATACACTTGTACCAGTATAAAAATATTTGTAATGTCAGGGAAAGAGGAGGGAATAGACTGTAGTGGGGTCAATCAGGCAAACAGAAATTCTATTAAAGTGGTATGAACACGGAAAGATGATAGCCACCAGAAGTGGATGGCAAAAAGTGTGTATCAGTAGGCTAGCTACCAAATCAGTGCATGGTACTGGCAATTGGTCACTTCAGTAAAGTATCATAATATAAATCCATTAAAGGAAGTGTAATGCATGGTATGGGAAAACTAAGCAGTACTGGAGAGAAAGAACGGACAGAGGAATGAAGATAGTAGAAGAGACTAAAAGATTGTGCAGTGACAATATCATGGAGGTTTTTCTATCAGAGTCACCCCCAGGTTGGGAGTTCCCTGATGGAACAAGACATCACGGATAAATAAGTACAAACCTGCATGGGAACTCTGATGGATTCTGGACTGGGGTCAAAATCACTGTCTCTCCACTACATATAATATCGATACAACTTTCATCTGATTCCTACTCATCCTGGTCCTTGACCATCAGCTACTCTAATTCACCTTTTTCTTGAAGCTTCCAATATAAAACTTTTGTGATAAGTTTTCTATCCATATTTACCTTACTGCTTCGTCTGAAAAGAAACCTGTGTCTTATTACCTGCACTGGCTAGCAAAACAGAATGCAGTACAGGTAATTCACAAATATTCTATAACATTCTACTGTGACCCAATATCTGGCACTTCATGTCAGCTACCCAATATCAATCATCCTTTTGTACGTAAGATACCTACCTGATTTAGTTCAATCACCATCTACATTCCCAATTTTCTTTCGCTATCACACAACAGGAGTACATACAATACATCAAAACTAATGTACTAGTACATACTGTATGAACATATCTTGTCTGTACTTTCACATAGCCACCTGCATCCTTATGTGTATGCATCCTCACAGCAATTCCCAATAAACTAAAACATATTTATTGTTACTGTTATTATGCTAATAATATTGCTATATTTGTCATTGTTATTAGTACTGGTGCTACTTTAAATATTTTGGTCGTAATTGTCACTATTGTTTTTATTTGTGAGAAAATTTTTTAAGTGTGTTATCACTGCTATTATCTCAATTTATTTTACTTTTTTATTTTACAGTTATTTTCTTTTTATATATTTCGGTCAGTCATCTTTTTATATCTTTATTATTGCAATTTTGCGATTTGTTGTTACTCTTGCTTTTAATTTGCTATTCTCATCAATAATGTTACTATTGGTTTTATCAATGCTATTTTTTTCCTTATTGCTAATAATACTGATATCATTACCGTACTTTTATTAGCATTATTGTTACAATTGTTATTTTTGCAGTTTTAGTCATATTTGTTACTATTGGTATTATATTAACTTTTTCGATAATGCTATTTATTGCTACGTTGATGGGAAAGCAAATTTGTAATCCATTGCACATTACCATAGGGAAGATACAGACAAAAGAGTGGGGGTCAAGTTAGTAGGATGAGTGGGCTGAGTTGGAGCTACATTACCTAGATTATCCTGACTTAAGCTAACCTAACATACGTTGACCTAACCTAAACTAATCTGATGCAATTTAACCATCATAGCCTAAACTAACCCAGTGGTTCTCAACCTGGCCGCGAGATGCTTTTGGGGGTAGCAAGAAGTTAAAAAAAAATAATATAGAAATAGTATTATGGTCGAGTTTTGTTTTAAGACTAAGTCAAAATATTTCTGCTCATAAATTTTAAACAAATAATAAACTGAATGTTTCAATTTCGGTAAATAAAGCTTATTTTACCTTATATTTCATTATATTAGCGTAACTAGTTATGAACTGGTACGCAACCTTAAGATAACGCTGGAAATGAGAGCCAGGAGGGACAATAATAACATCATATATGGAACTTCAGAAAAAAAAAACTAACTACTAGTCATTAGTGATTCCCCCTCGGCTTCACTGGGACTAACTTTCTATGTTTCAGAAAGGAAAAAGGTTATGCTTTATAATCTTCTTCTTCGTCTACAGTTTTCCCACTTTTATGTGGGGTCGATATTTCTGGCCAATTTTCCCCATTTGTTTCTGTCCCATGCCTCATCACCCAACAAACCTTTAGACCTCAGGTCGTCATTGATGCAATCCATCCACCTATGCTTTGGTCTCCCTCTCCTTCTCCTACCCTGTATATCCATTTCTATCACCCTTCTCCCAACATACTGTTCATCCCTCCTAACGATATGACCATACCATCTTAGACTACTTTCTTGTATCTTATCTGATATTTCTCTAAATTTTGAGGTACCTCTAATTAACTCGTTTCTGATCTTATATCTTTTAATTTTAAGCTAGCATTATTAGTTCTATAGTAACATTTCATGATGTCTAACTGTAGCTCGCATATTCCAAAGCTTTATACTCATTTCAGATAATGTAAAACCAAAAAGTAATAAATGTGTTAACTCTACAATGCGTGTATTTTTAATATTTATATAATCATATTGTTATGATCCGGGGCATAGGCATGCAATGTGTATGTCAGAAGCGGGGGTCACGAGTTTCTAATATTGTTTAGGGGGTCAAGGGCCCAAAAAGTTGAGAACCACTTATCTATCGTAACGAAAAATTCATGTATCAAAATTCAGCTTAAACTCGAGAGAAAAAATAATTTATATCTCAATTAACCATTTCACTGATAATGTATATTTTTATCTTATTCCGGAGATCGCCAAACTTTTTATTCATCTAGGAAAGGAGCAAAAGGTCAGCCGGTTAAATATAATCTTGATTAACTTTTAACTTTTGAATGTTGCACTTCAAGAATTTATTACGTAGGACACAGCAGAGATGCTGAACATTACATTACTTACTGTAGGAAGCATTATTACCCTAGGTCAGTCAGAATGACTACTTGTTTGCAATCACTAATTACACGGGGATATCTTAGGAAAAACTTCATTGGGGCTTTAAATAAGAAACTCACAAGGCAGGGCTATACGTTGTAATATTCGCCGCTCATGCCTTGGCCAGCTGATCGCAGTATGTAAACAGTAAACATAAAACAAGTGTGTAGAAGAAAACACAAAGTATTTCGCTATTTCCTTTTCTGTTTCACCCCTTACTGAACCCTTTCTGTTTTACTCCTTCTGAAACATTCTCCTTAAAATATAACACATAACATAAAAATATAAATGACTCACCGGGTGAGGTTTTGCCTTCTCTTTGCCACTGTATTACAGATATAATCTCGTTTTCTAAGTGTCACAGCAATATTCTATCATGATAATCCTCATAACTCACATAGCTAATTCAAAGTAATATTATTAATCCATAAAGTCATATATTTTCACTTCATCTCATTACTGTATTTATGAAAAATTTTTAATAACTCTCAACTTTCCGTTACAGAAAAATGGTGTCTGGCGCCTTTTCATTCAGGTTGCCATACATTGCAACATGATTAATTTCATAGAATAAAAATATGTTTTATCATTTTTATGACTTTTAAATGATTACGAACGTTATGTTACACATTTATAAATGTTCAAGGTTTTCATAAAGTACAGATAGAAGATAACTAGCCTCAGTAGCAAAGATAAATTGCAGCATTTAACAGGATATGAGTATTTTAATTTACAGTACATTTTCTGTTGAAAAAAACAGAAAAGTTTCTATATACCATACCCAACATATCATAAAAATTACTGTATATTGGATTTACAGACATTTTCTGTTGAAAATAACTGAAAATTTCCTGTAAAAAAACAGATATTTTTTACAGTGTACGTGAGTCTCGTTTCACTTTTTCTTCAACACTCAACTCCAATTTAATGAGAGTACCTGAGTGGGGCACCCAAAATTTAAGTTGAATACTATGATTCATGGACACAATTTCTGACTATTTCTTTATATATTTCTCCTCCAGATATACCTATTGATTTGAAAACAACGGAGTTTTTCTTTTTAGTTTTATTAACATGCTTAGAATTCAGATAACCACTAACTTGTCTTGAAGGAGTTACATAATTCATATCTGTTAAGGCGCATCTAAGAAATCTTAAAAAACTTATCAATCTCTGCTTAGAATACTGCTCTGACATAAGAGTTACTTCTTCCTTTAAGTTTATCTCCTTGATAGGGTTGAATTTAAGGCCATCGGACTCACTTATCTACTTTTCTATTACTTCAAATCTTGGTGCTTTTTCTCTTCTCTTCTCTTTTTCTCTTCTCTCTCGCTCTTTTTTATTGGCACTACTTCCATTACTGCTGTGATAAGTTGGAGCGTTGCATCCCTCTCCAATTGGCCAGGCTGTATAACACTTGCCAAGCAGCTTCATCTCACAGGTAGTGTGTGGAGATTCGTAGCTCTCTGATTGGTCAATGCAATCACTGCTTCTTGCCTCTCACTTCTGTACTCTAGAACTCTTTTCTTCTTTCTGCCTACCTTAATCCCATGGCCTTTCTTTCTTCAAAAAACTGATCTATTGCCATCTCAGCCCTAATGCTACCATTTTAATAGACCTTCATTTGTTCGAGCCCATCCTTTTCTTACTGTTTATCATTCCCTTATTTTGGCCTTGTCCTTGAACTGTTACTTTTTCTCTTTCTCAAAATGTTCTTGGTGGTCGGGAACAATGAGGGCAATTTTCTTTGCTAGTCCCGGTGTCACACTCATAAATAATAAATGAGAGGTTATCCTTTTCGCTATGAAAAGCATACCTACATAACGTGACTCTCTTAATGGTAAGGACTTTGATAAGAAGCATGATATGATATTGGTGTATTTTGAATATTTTTTTCTTATCATTATCAATATATATTATAAAAAAAGTGTATAATACAATGGGAGTTGATGCTGCTTTTTAATGACTTTTTAAATTCATATGTAAAACTTTAAAGGTAAATTATCTTGCTTTTTTTTGTGTGTGTGTGTACTTTAGTCATATTCTCTCGAAATTTAAGAATGAAATCATAACTGGGAGCGAAAATAACTTAGTGAATTATCGCACTTTCATCTATAGTAAAGAAAAAACTTCCTATATTAAAATTATTTATAGTATTACCTCAAACTCTTCAAAATGAACAAATCTGATACAATTGAGGGAATGATTTGCTAATTGTTGGTGATATGTCTTAAAGAAAAACATCCTTCATCAAAGAATAGGGAATAAAGGAATTTTTTTTCTTTGGAATGTTTATCGAAATTACTTTTCTCAAAAGAACAATGAAGATAAATTCACTGGTAAGACTTAAATTTGTTGTTGTTTATGCTATTGCTATCAGCGTAATATATATGGACAATTAAAGAGTGAGGGGAATGACTATATATTAACGTTTCTCCGTAACTCTAGCTGTCAAGAAAATGAAAGATGGAAGATATATCCATATATCCATCCATATACCAAAGCCATATTCCTCCTAATAAGAGGATTG
>JAXCGZ010011323.1:105000-112500 GCA_037179515.1 Halocaridina rubra
AAGTCATGAATACCTGAAAATATACTGTGTTTGGTCCTGAGATGATATATAGAGTTTTTGATGGAAGAATGATCATAAGAGTTAGGGAAGACTGACGGAAGAAAGGAGTTCCAGAATCTGGAGGGGGGGTGAGAGAAGAAAGTACTGCAAATTCATGCCTGCGAGCTACAGATATCTACACAGTACCTGTGAGACGAAGCCACTTGGTGTGGGTTACACGGAATCGCCTGTTGGGGAAGGATGCAGCTCGCCAGCTCATTAGAGAAACTATGAAAATAGAACTAATAGAAAAGAAAAAACGGTAATACCTTTTAGCGAAAAAAAAATATAATCCACATTAGAAGTAAAAGGATTGTTAATTAGGCTGATGATATTAGATTCAGTCCTATCAAGGAGATAAGCATAAATAGAAGCACCTAGATGTGAGAACAGTATTTTATGCAGACAGATAGGACCAATTTCGATAATTAGTAACTGAATAAAGAAAAATAATGACGATGGCAAAACAGAAATGTCAATATCTCGGATACGGTTTTAGATATTTAAATTATGTGACTCCTTCAAAACAAGGTAGATGCTATGTGCATTCGTAATGCATAGTTAGAATTAAAAGGAATCATTTTGTTCCTTTAATTAAACTGGGTTATTAGGAGGAGAGGAAGATGTAAAAATAGCCAGAAATTAAGTTCTTGAGGCATTATATTTTTCTAAATTGTGAGTGCCACACTCAGGTACTCTCTGTACGTCGGAAATGAGGAATGAAGAAAGACTAATGTCGGGCAGAAGATGAAGGTTGTGAGAAGTAGGCAGAGGAAGCATGAACCGTCGGCAATGACGTGGAGAAGAGAGGAAAATGGGTACTGTAGATTATTGATGAAGAGAGGGAACAGAGAAGATGAAAGAACATAATCCTGTAGAACATCATTGGTTACTGGGAATGAATTATATGTGGTGTAGTCAGCAACAACAAATATAAATCTGCCAGAAAGAAAACTGGAAATTTAGAAAAGGAAGACAAAGAACATAACCTTAAGCAGGAAGTTCGGCTAACAGACCCTTGTGCCACACTGTCAAAAGCCTTAGAGAGATATCAAGGGTGACGACAATGGATTCCTATAGTTCTTTGGAGATTAACATACATGAATAGATAGGACAAGAGGTCACTAGTGGATCTTGCCTTGAGGAATCCACACTGGTTATTATATTTAAACAATTAATAATCGAGATGTTTCAAGAAATGAGAATTGAGCAGAATTTCGAGTACTTCAATGATTGCAGAAGTTAGGGCACCTGGTCAGTAGTAGCAAGGGATATAATGGTCACCCTTCTTAGGATATGTCTAAGCTAGAGCTTGCTTCCAATATGAAGGATAGCTCCTGGTTGAGAGAATGAGTTGAAAAAGACTGCAAAGCACAAAAGCAATTTCATATGAAAGTCATTAAGGAACCTTGCAGGCATACTTACAGGTAAGATTCCCATGTTCGTCTTTTGAGAGAGAATAAATGAGGACATAGGGTTAAAGAGGGGTAAAGTCCAATTGTCAGGTGTACTTAAATCTCTTACGGAAGAGTTAGCAGAAAAATGAGACCCAAAGCAAGTGGTTTTATCAGTGATGTAGGATGCTATAAAGCTCTCAGGATAAATGAGGAGGGAAAAGTTTGAGTTACAGAATTTTTATAAGAGCTTTTTCGCTAAAGATCAGAAACATTGATCTGTGGGAGAAGAGTTCAGGCCATCAACTTTATTTCTAAAGAAGGAAGCCTTAGACGTACGAATGTAAACAGAGCAACAGTTCCTATAAACCACGACCGCAAAATAAAAAAATAAAATAAACAAAGGCCAACAACAGACGATCAGTTAAAGCTTTCCAGATCACTAATAGCAAAATTTGATACAAAACCAAAAATAGAATATACACTTAGATAGGAAAAAAGGCACTGAGACAATACATGATGCCTGGAAATTGAGATTTGAAATTATAAATGAGTTGATCTATATATATAGTTTGCCTGCGGGAGAGTTTTTTTTTTCTAGCTAATGTATCCATGTATATCTGCTAACGACTGGAGGGAATTTTCTTCATGGTCAATGTATGTATGCTTAATCTGTTAATTCCCAATCTTAATCGTGATATTTCATCATATTGCTTTTCATTGCATGTTATTTCTTTGGTATGCTATGATAAAAACGACCGACGAGGGATCTATACATTGATATGCGATATTTTCCAGCATTTCCGAACTTGAGGATTCCCTAGATAAGGTGCTAATATCTCTCTATCTCTTTCTCTCTTCTCTCTCTCTCTCTCTCTCTCTCTCTCTCTCTCTCTCTCTCTCATATATATATATATATATATATATATATATATATATATATATATATATATATATATATATATATATATATATATATATATATATATATATATCTTTCTATCTATCTATTTCTCTATCTATCTATCTATCACTCTCTATCTCTCTCTCTCTCTCTCTAACTATCTATCTATCTATCTATCCATCTATCTGTGTGTGTGTATGTGTGTATATATAAATATATATATATATATATATATATATATATATATATATATATATATATATATATATATATATATATGTATGTATATATATATATATATATATATATATATATATATATATATATATATATATATATATATAATATATATATATATATATATATATATATATATATATATATATATATATATATATATATATACATTTCCCTTACATACATGCTTACACACACACAAACACACAGGTGCACATGCACACACACATACAAACAAACATATTTTATCTCTATTACTATGTACATCATACTGATTACAGTCTCTCTCTCTCTCTCTCTCTCTCTCTCTCTCTCTCTCTCTCTCTCTCTCTCTCTCTCTCTCTCTCTCTCTCTCTCTCTCTCTCTCTCTCTCTCTCTCTCTCTCTCTCTCATTTATCACTCCACTTCTAGCTATTAACAGTGGACATTTTTTTCTTTTTGCTCCTCCCACAACGTGTCAATATCCCAAGCTAGAAGCTTTTCGCTACATCTCCCGTGACCCATCGCAAGCAACCACAGGCAATCTTTTCATATTACCCAAAATTAACACATTTGTTTATTCACCATCATACTTGTTTATGTCTCACTATTAACATCAAGCAAGATTGTTTATAAGCAAATGAATTTTTTCTGCTAACTGCATTATTTTTGTCAGCCATTCTGATATTCTGTGCACTTCAAGCTTGTAAACATGAAACATCAACCAAAATAATTAGCGATATGACTAGAACGATATGAATTTAGATACAAAACGTGTATCAAAGGATATTAGATATATGTATTAGTTTGATATTAGATATATGTATTATTTTCATATTAGATATATGTATTATTTTGATCAACTAACCTTGAGCATATTTAGATACATTTCTCAACTCTGTAATTATTTAGAGTGGTGTTTATAGCCTAAGGGATGATTATTAATGTTGGGAAATATGCTTATTAGTTTGTTTATTTGCTCTTTCCATTCACGTTTGATGATAACAGCCTCTATTTTTACATTAGATAATTGTACAAGTGAGATCTAGAAAGAAACTTTCTTGTTGACAAGGTAAAAGTTTCCTCCGTGTGATTACCTCGGGTAGGCCTTTTCCCTCAAGGTAATTGTCTGGAGTGTGTAGTGAGAATTAGTGTTGTTATTGTTAGATATTAATTATTGGATGTCTTTTGGGTTTCTTTAATGCGTTTGTATTGGCTTTGCATCAACGAGTTTCGGGCAGTATAAGCTGTAGCTATGTGTATACAATAGAGTGGTAACGATGAGTGGTGTAGGGATAGAGTGGTGATGGGAGTGGGGGGTTGGGCTGAGAATATAGGACGAGGATCCTAGCCATATACAGAACCGAGTCAGATGCGTTTATGAAATCCATTTGTGTGTGTCTAGCTAACTAACACTATGGTATCCTAGGTTTACACTGTTTAAGAAATCGGGCCTCCGAGAAGAATGAAGTCGAGTATTTCTCACTTGTTTTGCTCTTGGAGAGTTTGGGATCTATAGTGTACAGTTTTAAGAAATCGGGGCGGAATCCTTGCTTTTAGCCATATTTTCGCGAAACACCAAGTCGAGTTAATTTGAGTTAATTTGCCTAAGTATATCAGCATTACCATCCTACAAAGAAAGACACAAAAAGAAGCATCTTGTTTCACTATTTTCCACCAGACATCTGAGAGTTTAGTGCTGAAGATCTGTCTACGAGTCTTCAGCACTTATCTCGCAAGTGCCTGCTGTATAAAATACACTTTAAGAAATTTCGTTTTTAGCTCCTTTCTTTTTACGGATATTAATGCTGATTTACTTGGGCAAAACGACTCGAGGCCCGATTTCTTAAACAGTGTAAACCTAGGATACCATATTGTTAGTTAGCTAGTCACACACAAATGGATATCATAAATGCACCTGACGCGGTTCTGTGTATGGCTAGGATCCCTTCGCAAGAAGGCAACCGTCCTAGCCCTTGGTAGAAAAGGGAGTCCGTGACGTAAAACCGGAACAATGATATGATACTTTTACTGGATTGGGCTTCGATGTATGAAGCTTAGACAGGTTTTTACTATTTCGATAAAATGGGATTTTGATTTGACAATGAAACACTTCTATAAATAGCCTTTCATCAATAATATAATATGCCACATACATATACAAGGAGTTTATATTACATATGTCATTTTAAAAGTTCATGGAAAGCTAAATTAGATCTGCCTTCATATACAATATTATTTTTTGATTAGTCAAAATCTACTAATATTGTTAGGGGTAGATAAGACTACATTCAGCTTAGAGGGGATGATTCAATATGAGTTTATTTCAAATTAATTCTGAATATGCTTTTCTTATAAAATATATTTGAAATTTCATTGCACTTTATTAACTCTCCCTCTTTCTCTGCATCTTATCGCACTTCTATGTGGTGTCGATGTTATTGAAAACTCTCCTCCACTTAGCACGGTCATATGCGACATCTGCAGACAGCTCCTTCTCTGTCAAATTCTCTTTAATTATGTTTATCAATCTCCTTTTGGGCCTTCCCCTCCTTCTCCTTCCCTGTACCTCTCTTCCCATATTTTTTTTTCCAGATATGCCCCATCTTTTTTCATTAAATGGCCATACCAATGCAGTCTTCTTTCCGGTATATATTTCGATATTCTATTATATTCGTGATTCCGTTTATACTTCCATCCCTGACCTTATCCCTTTTGGTGATTCCACCCATCCATCTAAGCATTTTCATTCCTGCCACCTCCAACTTCATCTCCTACACTTTTCCACTGACCACGTTTCCCCTCCTCACATCATTGCTGGTCTTACTCCTTTCTTGTCAATCTTTCCCTTAACCTTCACCTTGAACCTACGATCGCAGACAACACCAGACAGCAACCTACAACTATTCCATCCAGACTGCTCTCTATGTATCATCTCTACATCCAGATCTCCATCATCCACTACCGTTGACCCGAAGTACTTAAACTCTTCCACTCTTTTCAGTCTCATACCCTGAAGGTTAATTTCATAATTTTAATCCTTATTACACGGCATGGATTCTGTTTTCTTTAAGCTGATCATAAGCCCTCTGTCTTCCATAGCCTTCCTCCAGTTTAAGCAGTAAAAACTTTGCATTTGTGCTGCACAGACCGATATAATCAACAAACATTATGCACCAAAGGGGTTTGGTTTTTTACTTCACTTACAATTAAGTTCCTAAAACAGGTCGAATAGGTAAGGGCTTAAAGTAGACCACCTCTAACTGGTATCCATTCCGTTAGTCCGACATAAAACCATACTGCTTCTCCTCTTTCGATGTTACTTCTCTAAATTTGTAATCCATAATTCATTCCCAGATCTTCAGTGTGTGGAACATTAGTTTTATTTCATTGTAATTGAGAAACTCCTGGATGTCACACCTCTCCTCATATATAGTTACCATTAAGTTCCTTCTCCATTCATCAAGGGCCTTAGCTTGATAGTCTGTTTTTTACCTCAGGTCCCATAGCATGTCAATAACCTCTACCTCAAAGCTATTCCACACTTCCAATTGTATTTCATCAGGTCCTGTTCCATTGCATATTTCATTTTCCCTATAGCTACCATTACCTCATTCCTGGTGATGTCATGCCTTTTGCCTTGGTTTGGATCTCCGCTCTCAAAGATTGTCCTTGGGTTTTCTTCAGAATACCTTTTCCACTTCTCTTTAGCCTTTTTCTGGTCACTTATGAATAAACCATTCACATCTTTAACCTGCCTTATTGGAGTGAAATCATTGGTGACTCTATAACTAGCTCTTGCAATTCATGAATATCTTTCTTCCTCCCTCATATGTATCAGACTCTTCACTTACCTCACGTAGTGCCTGTGCCATTGCCCTTGCTAGTGCTTTCTTTGTTTCTTTGTTACACCGTTTGTACTTCTCCATATCTTTTTGCCAGCCGGACTTATCCAAATTTTCCGTTGATTATTTCTCTGGTTTCACTGCCAGTTGCACCTCGCCGTTCCACCACCATGTCTCCTTATCCTTAAGAAGCTTCTTCCCAGTTTTATTTCCTAACACCTCTTTTTATCACATCACTGTTTTGCATCCACCATTCTTCCATATATAAAGGCAGTCTTGCCTCATATAGTATTCTTCTTTTAAACTCTGTGTTCAGAGTCTTCTCCTTCAGTCTTCACCACCTTTATGAGTGTGCGGGCCAGGCAAAAATATTGCCCTCATCAATAAAGGCCCAGGCCAGGAAAAAGGAATGAGGTAATGATACACAATAGGAAAAGGAGAAGCTGAAAGTATAATCGAAGTACTAAGGGATTAGAGATATGGCAGGCATAGGCCTTGAGATGACAATAGATCCATAAGGGCTTAAAGCAGATGGCAGTATCATGAGTTTACTTTTCTTTCTTTTGGATGGCAGTATCATGAGTTTAGTTTTCTTCCCATGCCTCGTCTCCCAGTCCATTAGTGTCTTTAAAAGGATAAGGTGTCGCTTGCAAAACACTTTTTTACGGTTTTTAAACTCAAAAACGAAAATACTTTGAACATACATAAAACTAATTATTTCAATAATTGGTCTGTTCCTCTTTTCAAGGTTGATTTTTAAATAATTAGCTTAAATGTGAAGTAGATGGGACACTGGCAACGTTTGTCATCTTCTTGCTAAGAAGATATGAGCCCTAGAAAATATAGTACCTAGTACTATAGAATTTGGTGATTTGTAAATCTAACTGTATCATGGCCTCAGGATAAAAGAAGAGGCATATGAATAAGTGTTCTATTGCTTTTTTCCCAACGATATATATATGTATATATATATATGTGTATATATATATATATATATATATATATATATATATATATATATATATATATATATATATATATATATATATATATATATATATATATATATATATATATATATATATATATATATATATATATA
>JAXCGZ010011323.1:115000-137500 GCA_037179515.1 Halocaridina rubra
TTAGTTAGAACCTTGCCAGGGGCACGAATAGATCATAGATTGTGATAGTCATAGGGTGGGGGCATTGGGGCATTGAGGCGTCGGTTGTGTTGTACTCTAGAATAAATATAAGTAAAGGATTCACTGCGTGTCCATTCTTACCTTGTAACCACGCTACCTTGTACCCGTCAGGTACTAATAATTATAAGTAAATGTACGTAGGAGGAAAAGCCCTACGGCAGTGGTGTCATTAGATGGGATAAACAAAACCACTACGTCAGTGGTGACGCTCGGTGAGATAATAATAAAACCTCCACGTCAGTGGTGACAAGCGGTGAGATAACCCAGTCATCTTACAAAGTGTGAGTTCAAGTGGAGGTCCAAAACCTCCACGTCAGTGGTGGCAGTGCGGTACGGATCTTCACGAGAGAGAAAAAAAAAAAAAAAAAAAAAACATACGAAGAGACAGGTGAATGCCAGTGCAGACCCGTGCAGAGAAAATAAGAATGGCAAAAGCAGAAATCCAACATCTCCCAATTCAAGAAATGAGTGACGAGGCCAAACACCGGAGAATTCTCGAACTGGAGGAGCAAGTGCGGCGCCTACAAGCACGCGCCGACGCCGCTCCGTCGAGAAGGAACTTGGCCGACGCCGACAGTGAAACCGACGCCTCAAACATCGACGAACAGCCGGCCGCTCCGAACCCCGTGGTGACACAGGGAACGCAGCAGGCCCAGCCCCCACCCTGTGCCCTGGTTGTAAAGACGCCTCGAGTCAAAAATTCACTTTTATACCTCGACGGCGCAAATGTAAAAGACCGCGAATGTCCGTCCATAATTCCCGCGACCGACTTCCTGAAATACTTGGGTCTGCGGATGAGAAGTGACGAGTGCTCAAATAGAGAATATTATAAAACTTTGAAGGAACTATTTCTAAGATATTTCTTAGTAAGCCGAAGTGTGACCGGAGCATTGAGTGAAAATGCCCATTACAAGAGGTATAAGTTGCCGGATCCGACCAAGAAGACGGCGATTCGTCGACTTTACTCGAAGAGAAGAAGGAGAACCCCTCCTTCCTTGCCTTCTGCCATGAAGTTCTCCAGGACCACCTCCTTAAAATAGCTAAGTACTTGTGATCTGTATCCAGTGAGTAATGGGACAATTAGTAAAAGAAATTGAGGTCGGTGGACGCCGCCATTTTATCTTGTAGTTATGCTTTGACTCAGCCAACCCGCTTATAAGGGGTGTGGCGCTTAATAAGTTGATAAAAGTAGAATTTCTGTACCCATTACAACATGGATAATTTGTACTAATAGCTATAAGCAGTAATAAACTCCATCTTTGTTATAATTTGAGTAATATAAAGAATTTGCGTTGGAAGTGTGTTCCATTTATTTGTATTAATGCCTAGATTGAATTTTAAGAACGCGAATGTATCGATTTTTAATTGAAAAAATTTAATGCACGTGAAATCACTGTTACAGTATATTAATTTCTTAAGTGTAAGAATTACAGTGAGTAATATACTTGAATCTGCTTTTAAGGTTTTACTTAGAACACGTGTGGTTTTCGAGAAAAGAATGCGGAAGTGACCATTCGATCTCCCAACCTCGTTATTATAAATCTGTAGTAATTGTACTGATCCTTGATATTTTAAAGTACGTGTAAAATCATTGTTATATTAATTTCTTAAAGCGTAAGAAATCGAGTGTTACGATTGCGCCTGTTTTTAAGTTTTTTTCTTTTTTTGTTTGTTTTTATCCGCGGGAGTAATGTTTTAGCAAAGAAAGAGACATAAATGACAGATCGTTTTTAATGTTGTTATGATGAAGGAAATTAATCTTACGATACGTGTGTGGCATGTTTTTTCTGAAGAATAAGAAATTTCGTGATATTAGTTAGAGATGAGTTTTTTTAATTTCACGCTATGCAGGTGAAAGTAAGAGTAAATTAGAGTAGTTTGTGCTGTCCTAGAATAGGGAAGGTTTTTCAGTGTCACCCAAACGTAGCTTCAAGGGAGTAGAATGTTAGTTTGTTCGTTAGAATGGGACTTAGGACTGGTGAGGAAGTCTGTGACCGCACGGCTCAGCCGAGATTTCACCTTTACTCTTCTTCAGAGAGACCGGGTAAGGGATGGGAAATTTTCCATAGACAGAGAGAAAGGGAATGTAAGTTTGAATGTGAGCGCATGTGAGCGAATGAGTATAATGAGTGTAATAGGGGTATAATGGGAGGGGTTGCTCTAGGGGGTGAAATCGCGGAAAGCACCGTTAGGAAGCATGATTGGGGAGTCTGCGAGGATCATTCCCCTGCTCCGCCAGGTCCTTCTGCATGCCATATCAGAGTGTATTTATGGGAGGTGATGCGCTGTTGCAATATCTAGTGAGGGATATGGATGAGAAGGTAATTCTCCACCTGCCCAGATATGGTTGAAATGCCGAGTTTGTTTTATTTTTGTTTTGTCCCCTACTCCGCCATTGAGATTATTATTCGATTTCCGAGAGATTCCAAGATAGATGTTACGTGATAAAGGACGTGAATCTATGAATGATTCTTTATTTTCTTTGCTAGCTGCAGTATATACATTATTTGTCTGAAGAGATATGTTAGATTGATAAAGTAAAACTTTGCGAGTTTTAGCCATGGTAATGTTTTATCAAAATTATTTCGGCTTGGTCATAGAGTGAGAGCTGACACGAAATGACAACAAGAATGTTACACAGCTGTATCCCGTATTTGAGGGAGCAGATATAAGTCAAATTCGAGATAGTAAAAGAAGATATATTTTATGTTTGAATTGTTTATGTACAACTCCGTACGAGATTTTGAAGTTTAAGCAAAATGCATTCTTTACTGTTGATAATGAAATATACTTTTTGTTTTTATTATTGCATACACAGAGATAGACTTTTTATATTCTTAGATACCCGTTTTGTTATAGTTCTTTTTGTATTGAAGAAATCTTTAAAATCTTACTTAAAGGATTCTGAGAAGATTATCTAGAGATAACCATGGTTAATCCCTAGCATTTTCATGAATTTTAGATTACAATCGGGCTCATTAAAGATAATTGAGATTATTAGAGATTATTTGCTGAGTTTTAAAGTTAAAATTAATGACACTTAAGTCCTTTTTAAGAAGTTATTAAGAAAAAGATATTTGTACTTTTGTTGATAGTAGTAGGGATACTGTCACATATGATTTTAGTTTTTTTGCTTTAATTTCATCAGTGTGTGTGCTTCGACTTAACCCTCTGATTTATAGCATGAAAAGAGAGAGATTGTCATTATAGACAAGGATGTGTATGCTGTTACAGTAAAGTCCTTATCAAGATTAAACAGAGAGGAATGGATTTATGCTTCGACAGTTCTGCAGTTGTACACTAAGTTCTTTTGCTTTTGTTTTGTTAATGAGGAAATAAGAATAGCCCTCTGACAATAAACGTAAGACTCTATCGATAGTCATTGCTAACGTTTGTTCACGTTCATTTGTTTATTTATTTTATTATTAGAGATACTCTGCGACACTTTTTTATTTTCAGTACAAGTTAAAAGGACGAAGGCAAGTCTCAGCTGACTTGTGAGTGGAAACCGCAATGTATTTCACGGTCGCCCAGTCTCTCTCTCTCTCTCTCTCTCTCTCTCTCTCTCTCTCTCTCTCTCTCTCTCTCTCTCTCTCTCTCTCTCTCTCTCTCTCTCTCTCTCTCTCTCTCCTACCTTTCACTCGACTCTGAGCCTCACAGAGGCTCCGTTCAATGCTAAAAGAATGTAGCCGTCTTGGATTTTTTTTTTTTGTGTTTTTTTCCAGCGAAGCTAGGCGATAATTGTGCCTACATTTCATTGCAGTCAATAGATTGTTGCATGCTGTTATTGCATAAATACTGATAAGATATCGGTAGTACCGCCATTTGCCTAAATATTTCTGCCACATGTCGCAACTGTTTAGAGAATAGATAGAACTCCCATTGACAAATTGTGGAGCCAGCAAGTTGCCACTTATGCTATATATATATACATTGGTTATGACAGCAGGAATTTAAATATTAAAAGAGACTGTGTTGGAATGAGCATCACTATGAAATATAAGTATAGAACTCTGTTCTTACTTCTGAATATCAGTCTCCATTGTATATATATTGATATTTCTGATTTAGTATATTTATTTTTATTGTTTATTATTCTTATTTTTAGATCATGATTATTAGTAATGTTATTATGTTGACTGATATTGTTGCTATCTCTCAATGGCCTGTTGCTAATTATTATTTTTGAAATGAAATCAGCAGTAACTTGATGATTTGTATCTTTTATCTGAATTCATACTTGATGTTACTGTAGCCACCGCTAATAAGAATGTTTCTTTAGTGGCTTTTCTCAGCATTTAATGATTATTCTTTTTGACATTTATAGTAGAGTAATGCTATGTAGCAGTTGCTAAGTCCTAAGTATCTTGGAATAATAATCTAGTTGTGTAGACACATACCTTCCATTACCACCCTATTCCTAGGCAGCCCCGACCTGCAAGTTCTAAAGTCTTTAGATTTTGTCCGTCAGACAAGTCCCTAGTGCCCATTGAATAGAGATTGCAATCACTTGCAGTTGCAGGGGAGGCAAAGTATAGCCTCGATTACCAACGTATGGCCATTGTTGGTACCCTGAAGTCATAGGGAACCTTTCTTACAACTGTAGTAGTGACATAGGTTCAAACTTTCATCCCGCGTTCTACTTCGAAGGTACGTGTGAGAGGACCGTACAGGAAGAGTAACGCTGTGACGTTGCAGGTCTCCTGCGTGGTGGTCTTAGTCAAGATCGGCCGAGGGCTTTTTTGGTGGATGTTCACCCTTGAGGGTGAGCGGACTTTCCACTTGTGTCCCGCGGGACGAGGAAGCCGGGCTGGAAGGATTCGCGGGATGGGGCCCAGTCCTTGTCCTTTTTGTTTTGCCTAACCGAGTAACGGAGATATGGCAACAAACCTGGGCCTGCAGCGAGGACGGCGGGGGATGTGAAAGCGAAAGAATCCCCGTGGGAAACCGGGGAATCGCACCTAGCAAGAATTCATGAGTAAGGGACAGAGAAAACAAAAGTCGTCCTAGCCAGAGAAATTAAAAGTCGTAATAGACAGAGAAAACGAAAGTCGTCCTAGACAGAGAAATTAAAAGTCGTCCTAGACAGAGAAAGTAAAAGTCGTCCTAGACAGAGAAAAACGAAAGTCGTCCTAGACAGAGAAAGTAAAAGTCGTCCTAGACAGAGAAAACAAAAGTCGTCCTAGCCAGAGAAATTAAAAGTCGTCCTAGACAGAGAAATTAAAAGTCGTCCTAGACAGAGAAATTAAAAGTCATCCTATCCATTGGTCTCTGAATAGTAATATAATATGAAAGTAACACATGTTTTGTTCCAGGAGTAGTTTTTAAGGCTTAATTTTAAGACAAATCAATGCCCCTAATAATGATAGGAATAGAATTTCTGACGGTAGGGTCTCTTATAGAAATTACTGTTGATGTTATAGTCTATTGCATTTTACCTGTTTATACATGCTAATACTCTATTTAATTGTTTGCTAATGTTCTAAATGAGTCATAATCCTACTGTAATTAACTCAATTTTGTCTTTTAAAGAAACGAGAGAAGTAGATGAATTAATGTTTTGATTTAAACTGACTTGTCGATCTTAATTAATGTTTAATATTAGTTTCACACTGGAATTATGTTGTTTAAATATAAGAATATGTTTGTATTTCAGATTTCCAACAAGGACATAGACCCTGCATGCTCTAGTTGTCTGTAAAGGTACTCTCTATATGTTATGTTTGTGTAATTTGTATAGGAATTCTTAGAAAATAGCTTAAATAATTCGGCCCCATTTCTATTGTAAACTAATGTTAGCTAGGATATGTCCAAGAGCTCCCGGAAAATTAGCCCATGCTTCGACTGAAATAAGAGATATTTCAGTTTTGGTTGGGAGGGATGTCGTATGACTTCCGCCATGCTGAAGCCAGAATCTGAAACTTGTAACAGATCTTGAGCGGAAACGGTTGGTCGAGGGCACGGATATTTTATTACAATGTTTGTAGAAAGTGCCAAGGAAATATATGACCGGAACCGTGAGACTTAGGACCTGGCATCGAGAAGGGCAAGAAAGGCCAGGAAGTTAGCCATTTCCTAAACCACAAGAAAACATAAACTTGTGTTTCGTACGCAGGAACCTGCCCAGGAGAGATGCCCAATAACTCCTCCCCGGAAGTAGGAGGGATTCCACTTTGAACCTGGCGTTGATTAGCTAGGACTAGATCTGACTGATTTCATTGGAGAATTGGATGTTAAGCCACGCCCTGCCCCTGGGGGTATTTAAAGAGCCACCCAGGGCAGAGACAGTTAGTTAGAACCTTGCCAGGGGCACGAATAGATCATAGATTGTGATAGTCATAGGGTGGGGGCATTGGGGCATTGAGGCGTCGGTTGTGTTGTACTCTAGAATAAATATAAGTAAAGGATTCACTGCGTGTCCATTCTTACCTTGTAACCACGCTACCTTGTACCCGTCAGGTACTAATAATTATAAGTAAATGTACGTAGGAGGAAAAGCCCTACGGCAGTGGTGTCATTAGATGGGATAAACAAAACCACTACGTCAGTGGTGACGCTCGGTGAGATAATAATAAAACCTCCAAGTCAGCGGTGACAAGCGGTGAGATAACCCAGTCATCTTACAAAGTGTGAGTTCAAGTGGAGGTCCAAAACCTCCACGTCAATATATATATATATATATATATATATATATATATATATATATATATATATATATATATATATATATATATATATATATATATATATATATATATATATATATATATATATATATATATATATATATATATATATATATATATATATATATATATATATATATATATATATATATATATATATATATATATATATATATATATATATATATATATTTATATTTATATTTGTATATATATATATATATATATATATATATATATATATATATATATATATATATATATATATATATATATATATATATATATATATATACATATATATATATATATATATATATATATATATATATATATATATATATATATATATATAAAATTAGATACATACATACATACATACATAAATACACGATATCACAGTTGGCAAATCTATATCGAGAACATGCCAATTAATGCTGTTCATATAAACCACGAAAAAAGGCCAACAACAGACGATCAGATAAAGCTTTCCAGATCGCTAATAGAACATTTTGATGATAAAATAAAAATTGAATATATACTTAGATAGGAAAAAAGAAACTGAGACAATACATGATGCCTGGAAATTGTGATTTGAAATTATAAATGAGTTGATCTATTTATATAGTTTTCCTGCGGGAGAGTTTTATCTTTTCCTAGCTAATGTATCCATGTACATCTGCTAACGACTGGAGGGAATTTTCTTCATGGTCAATGTATGTATGCTTAATCTGTTAATTCCCAATCTCAATCATGATATTTCATCATATTGCTTTTTCATTGCATGTTATTTCTTTGGTATTCTATAATGAAAACGACTGACGAGGGATCTCTAAATATTCATCCCTACATTTTTTTTTCTCAGGGAGTTTGATAATACTGTTATTCTTTATTTAATTACGCAAATTGATACACAGAGGGTGTGTCGAGATAAAATAAAGCGATCATGAATATGATTTATCTAAATAAAAACTGATCGACCTTTTAATTTCTGTTTCTATTGAATTTTACTTAATTGCTTCTTTCTTCAATCAATGAATATTTTCTCTTTTTAGCATTTTCACTATTATTTTACTTTCGCAGATATATAAGAATCTTCATTTAATTATCCAACCTCGCCTGTATTTTTTCTATATGAAAAGACAATAAACGACCAAATGAATTAATACATTGATTCAGTTGGTGTTTTCAATTACTTATTTCCTCTTTTTTATTATTATTTTTCAATATGTAATTTTCTAAACCGTTTCATTTTTTTTTTTTAAGTATTACTGAAACCTCCTTCTATTCCCCTGGCTTCATGAATTCATTTATAAATTAGTTATGTTTTGAGTATTTATTTCATTTCGTTAACCATGAGTCTGACGACCATTAAGTTTTTTTCTATTTTCCGCCATATTAGCTTTCATTCGGTCTTCTGCTATTTGCAACTCGTGTCTTGATACCTTTGTATACCTTGATAGGCGGTATTTTCCAGCATTTCCGAACATGAGAATACCCTAGAAAAGGTGCTAATATCTCTCTCTCTCTCTATCTATCTATCTATCTATCTATCTATCTATCTATCTATCTATCTATCTATCTATCTATCTCCCTCTCTCTCTCTCTCTATCTATCTATCTATCCATCTCTCTCTATTTATCTATCTATCTATCTATCTATATATCTATCTATCTATCCATCTATCTGTATATACATATATATATATATATATATATATATATATATATATATATATATATATATATATATATATATATATATATATATATATATATATATATATATATATATATATATATATATATATATATTTATATATATATATATATATATATATATATATATATATATATACATATATATATATATATATATATATATATATATATATATATATATATATACATATATATAATATATATTTCTCTTACATACACGCTTACAGGCACATGGACAAGGAAATGTTCAGAAATATTTATGTAACCTATGTGAGGCCAAAACTCGAATATGCAGCCCCCTTTTGGAATCCGCACTTGAAAAAGCACATAGCTAAGCTTGAAAAAGTTCAAAGACATGCCACGAAACTGGTGCCAGAAATACGCAATCTCGGTTATGATGAGAGGCTGAGGGAATTAGACTTGCCATCACTCGAAGCTAGAAGAGTAAGGGGGGATATGGTGACAGTCTTTAAATTCCTTCATGGTTATGATAGAGTGGATAGGGATCGATATTTCGATATGGCTGGCTCTAGAACTAGAGGTCATAGTTTGAAGCTTCGTAAGAAAACTTGTTTGCAGGATGTAAGGAAATACTTTTTCAGTGTAAGAGTAGTTGATAATTGGAATTCGCTAAGCGAGGAGGTAGTTAATGCTATCTCAATCCATAGTTTTAAGAACAGGTATGATAAGTATCACTAAGTCTAAAAATGGAACCGATCAGGAGACGGGAAGATACGAGCTTTGGGCTCTTTCCCGTAAACACAATTAGGTAATCACAATTAGGTAATCACACACACTCAAACACACACGTGCACATGCCCACACATACAGTCAAACATATTTTTATCTCTCTTACTATGCACATCATGCTGATTACAGTCTCTCTCTCTCTCTCTCTCCTCTCTCTCTCTCTCTCTCTCTCTCTCTCTCTCTCTCTCTCTCTCTCTCTCTCTCTCTCTCTCTCTCTCTCTCTCTCTCTCTCTCTCTCTCTCTCCTTCATTTATCACTCCACTTCTAGCTGTAAACAGTATTTGTTTTCTTTTTTTTTCTTTTATTTTGCTAATCCCACAATGTGTTAATATCCCAAGCTAGAAGCTTTTCGCTACACATCCCGTAACCCATCGCAAGCAACCACAGGCAATCGTTTTATATTGCCCAAAATTAATACATTTGTTTATTCACCATAATACTTGTTTATGTCTCACTATTAACATCAAGCAAGATTGTATATAAGCAAATGAATTTTATCTGCTAACTGCAATACTTTTGTCAGTCATCCTGATATTCTGTGCACTCCAGCATATAAACATGAAACATCAATCAAAATAATTAGCGATATGACTTGAACGATATGAATTTAAATACAGAACGTATATCAAAGGATATTAGATATATGGATTATATTAGATATACTGTATGTATTATTTTCATATTAGATATATATATTATTTTGATCAACTAACATTGAGCATATTTAGATACATTTCTCAACTCTGTAATTATATAGAATGGTGTTTATAGCCTAAGGGATGATTATTAATGTTGGAAAATGTGCTTATTAGTTTGTTTATTTGCTCTTTCCATTCACGTTTGATGATAGCAGCCTCTGTTTTTACATTAGATAATTGTGCAAGTGAGATCTAGAAAGAAACTTTCTTGTTGACAAGGTAAAAGTTACCTCTATGTGATTACTTCGGGTAGGCCTTTTCCCTCAAGGTAATTTTCTGGAGTGTGTAGTGAGAATTAGTGTTGTCATTGTTAGATATTAATTATTGGATGTCTTGTGAGTTTCTTTAATGCTTTTGTATTGGCTTTGCACCAACGAGTTTCGGGCAGTATAAGCTGCAGCTATGTGTATACAATAGAGTGGTAACGATGAGTGGTGTAGGGATAGAGTAGTGATGGGAATGGGGGTTAGGCTGAGGAGATAGGACGAGGAGATTATTGGGAAGTCCTGTTGAACTCGGTATATCCCTTTTCCGAGATGCACTACAGAGTTACTTCAGACACTCAAAATATTTTTGACTGCCATGATCATAGTTTAATTCAAAAATAGTAAACTGGCTTACACACAGAGCTGCTGAATTTTTCATTTAAATATTTTACGTTCTCCACTGAAAGTCTGACAGTTGATTTATCGCTGACAAAACCATAGGATGAACTGGGGAATATTTCCTTTTCCTCGGCCTTGTTTCCTCTATTTGGGTTGATACCCACAAAACACCTGCAATACAATACAAAAGATGTGATGTACACTCAATACTTAATGTCTTTTTCTGGGTACGAGGCATGTGATTAATAGGTAGAGTGTGCATATCAATTTTACTATTGCACGAATGTTTGGAAACTAACACAACGGGTGGGAAACTTTTTTCTGCATTTACAAGATCTAGACATATGCCACATGTTGTACCACTGAATAAACTCCAGTGTTGCTTCTACTTCCACTGGATACTGGATGCAAATGTTGTGGTAGGCACAGAAGACCATGGCTAGGCCCATAGCAAAGGTGATGATGTTGTCATTTACAAGGATCCCATCAATGGCAAGCATATATAGATGTCAGTGCCTTCTTACCTGGGTTCTTGGCCTTCTTAAATATGTCATCAACTAAATTTTGAATCATTTCCCGTCTGCCTGAGAGCTTTGGTTGTAAACCCTTCCGTAGGCATGACAGTTAGTCTTTTGGGGAAAATTTTGCCTACAAAACTTGGTACTGCTCAGCCCACAAAGCATTATTATTTACTTGTAGTTCAGTGAAAGATGGTACTAGGGACTCTTGGTAATTATGCAGCAGTTAAGCTAAGTGTTTCTGTAGTTGAAGGTGAAGTAGGCTCTAAGTTATGTGTTCCTGTAGGTCAAGGTGAAGCAGATGCTTCTTCTTCAGTTACTATTGCTGACTGTTCTGATGTCTGACACACTGATGCCCCTGAAATTTATTATACTTAATTCTATTCTAAATCAAAATACTGCTGGACAATAAGTTCCTGAAACTGGACTATTGCAACATCATGGATAAGACACAAGCATTTTAAAGCCCAAAAACTATTGCCAGTGATTGGATAAGGATTTTCTTATTTACAGACACAAAATGTATTAACAAGAATACATCAGAATATATGACCAAGATCCACAAAGCTACCGCTAATACAGTACTGGTACTCATTCAATAATTTCACCTCCGACTGTGACCAAGATCTGAACAATTTTCCAATTGTCAGATAATATCCAATTAGCTACTCCAGATTTGATATTAGTAGTGTTGAGCTAAGGTGGATTGCTGTCCAGTACCAACAAACCAATTACTTAATGCAACATATGGACTAACAGGAAATAATGTCAAAGTAGTTCATAGGATCTGTAAATAGCTCAACTTTTTACAGTAATGTAGAAAGAGGTGTATCTACATAGCTTTTTAGTTTTATTTTTCAGCTTAAGGTTGACATTGAAGGTTAACAGCATATGTTAAGTTTGCTATTGGACCATTAGTGCATGAACTAGTGGGCTATCCATTTGTGAAAACAAATACAGTTAGTGTAGCAAGCATCACGCATTTACTGTGAGAATATTTTTTAAGTGACCAAAGCCACTTCATAGTTTGAGTGACAGCAGATAACTCTACACAGACTTTAGAGAACAGAGTTAATTCACTGGCTATGCCGGTACCTCTATGAGGCTGTCATGGCACTCTGAAGGTCATATTGAACACCAGTGAACTTGGGGAAAATTGGAAAATTTATGCATTCAAAAGATGTGAATATTTTCCAATAAAATTACTGCATTCCCTAAAATTAACAGCTGATTCTGAAGGCTACGCATCAAATGCAACAGCAAAACAAGCTTACTTCCCATAATATATTGTCCTATTCCAGTATATGCATTAGCAATGAACAAAAATAACTTTCCCCATGTACGACACATCTATGACAAGTAATTTAACATTAAATATCATACATTCCCTCTTAGGGAGCATGATTTATGTAAATGGGGCTCCATGTCTCTTACACACTGGTACCTCCATTCAACTCACATTTCCAGATTTATAGGATGTATGGCACAGTATTAAACATCCCCGACGAATCTAAATTTTCAAAATATAACAAAGCTATGAAAATATTTTCCACTATTTATACTGTATTCCTCTGTGTTCTGTTATTTTATGGGGAGAGAATGTTGTGCAACAAACGAAACTCACATGCTAAATAAACAGTAAATGGATAGGGCCATATTTTCATACCAAGAAAATTTATTTTTGCCGTAGGTGTCAGAATCCTATATATCGCCATTTCCAATATTTCTCAAAACCTTTTAAAATCACCTCATTCACTGGTACAGTACCTTAAGGGAGAGTTTAAGTTAGTCTTGAAGTACACAGTTAGGTTATCTTGTTTTCATCTCTCCAGAAGTTTGCAAACTTGTATGATTTTCAACATAGGAAGGTCACTGGATGCGACATATTTCAGGTCGTCTATTGTCTCTACACCAACATTATTAGTCAAGCTGTCACACACGTCTATTAATATCAATGGGACAATGGTTGGAAGAATCCCCTGGATAGCGTTCTTAATCTCGTCGTCCATTATTCTATAATCTGCAAGTATTACAAATAATACTTTTGAAAATATGTACAGTACCAGTGAGCAAGTGACTCGCTAATTTTACCTACTTGGTTAATGTAGCTACCGGTATAGTTTACACTTATCTGATAATCAACTAATGTGTTATGATAAAAGGCACCCTCCACGATTTTTCATTTAATACCAAGTCACCTCTCTCATCATACATCTATACTTTCATTTTCCTCTAACACCACTCCACTCTGAATTGCCAAAGCAACATCACATATCCAAGCCTCATTCTCACTCTCATTTGTAAACTTATATCTTCCTTTCAATAACTCTCACCCTTGCCCCACTAGCTAATTCCATAAAATGCTTCTACTGCCTCAAAGAGTTAGCCCTATTCCATATGCTAGTATCTTTATCACCTCCTCTATGACTGCTTTCCTCTCTACCTGATGATATCCTTTTTGAAGGTCCACATATGCTGCACATATACAATTTTATTTCTTCAGTAACACAACACAAAGCCATTACAAAGAAGGAACAAAGACTATGGCAAATAGCCTGTTAATATGACTTGGTATGTTTTAAGGGAAAGTAATAGTGAAAGCAGGATAGTGTAAGCTACTGTGTTTAAAACAGAGGAATTTGATGAAGATTTTGGAATAAACATACACTGTACCTACAGAAAAAAAAGTGAACTTAGCTGCAAGATGGATTTAATGAGGAATTAGAAGCAGATAGTAGCTTGAAGTGTGCTGTGCACCAGGCATGATGGTCACAGAAATAAGATACAGCTACAGTGCAGGGTTGATGAGCAATTAGAGAATTGCAGATCACAGAGAAAACCAATATACACGTACAATTGTCTGCAGTAATAGATGGTACACTGGGGTGAATAAATATGCTCAAGCACTTAAGATTCATGACCATGCTTTAATTTTTGTAGGTGTGATACTATTTGCATCATCGAATTTATTGCTAGTCATACTTTTAGAGTTCTTAAATAAATTATTTCATACTAGCATGGTGGTACTTTTGCACTAAGGTGAGGGTTTAACAGGTATAACTCCTTGCAACTATATATCAATTGGGAGATGAAGAGGGTTTTGAGGATTTGTACTAGTATGTAAAGGTCTTACTACTGCGACATACTGCTGTTAAAGTAATGTGAGGAATAGCTTGTCTTGGAGGAATCACATAATCCAAATTTCTAAATCTTCTTCCAAATACTTGGGGGGTTTTGTTTCGTTTTCGTCATTACTTCTCCTCTTTACAGTTACTTAAAATTTATAAAGGTCTTATCCATCCCTGCTTAGAATACTGCTCACATATCTGGGGTGCTTCTTCTGATACTTATCTCCTCGATAGGGTTGAATCTAAAGCAGTCAGACCCATTAATGATCCTCCTCTAACTTCTAATCTAGATTTTCTCTCTCTTCGCCGTAAGGTATCTTCCCTTTCTCTTCTCAATTGCTACTACTTCCATTGCTGCTCTGATGAGTTGGCGAGTTGCATCCCTCCCCCACTGCCGAGGCCGCGTAACACCCGCCAAGCGGCCTCATCTCACAGGTACTGTGTGGAGATTTATAGCTCTCGGATTGGTCGGTGCAGCGACTGCATCTTCCCATCTACCTCCTGGCTCTGGAACTCTCTTCTTCCTTTTGTCTCTCCTAATTCTTATGACCTTCCATCCTTCAAAAAGCAGATCTATCGTCATCTCAGAGCCTAGTCCTCCATAGCTCTGGGTCCTCTGTACTTTGATGGGGGGTTTTTTGTCTGTTGCTTTCCTATGTGTGACATTATCTCATACCTGCCTTGTCCTTAACCTTTTTCTTTTCCTTCGTCTTGGTATTTTCTCGTGCCCGGGCCTTTATTGATGAGGGCACTTTCTGCCTGTCATGGTGTCACACTCATAAAAAAAAATGATGACATATGATACCGACACCCTAGATATGATCGGCATTTGAAGTCATGACAGTGGACAGTGAGTAATGAAGAGGTACCATATACACTGGTACCAACATAAGAAATATTTGAAATGTCAGGGAAAGAGGAGGGAATAGACTGTGGTGGGGTCAAATAGGCAAACAGAAATTCTATTAAAACGGTATGACACGGAAAGATGATAACCATCAGAAGAGGATGGCAAAAAGTGTGTACCAGTAGGCTAGCTACCAAATCAGTGCTTGGTACTGGAAATTGGTCACTTCAGTAAAGTATCATAATATTAATCCATTAAAGGATGTGTAATACATGGTATGGGAGAAATAAGCAGTACGGGAGAGAAAGAACGGACAGAGGAAGGAAGGTAGTAGAAGAGACTAAAAGAGTGTTCAGTGACAATATCATGGAGGCTTATCTATCATGGTCACCCCCTGGTTGGGAGTTCCCTGATGGAACAAGACATCACAGATAAATAAGTACAAACCTGCATGGTAACTCTAATGGATTTTGGACTGGGGTCAAAATCACTGTCTCTCCACTACCTATAATATCGATACAACTTTCATCTGATTCCTACCCATCCTGGTCCTTGACCATCAGCTACTCTAATTCATCTTTTCCTTGAAGCTTCCGATATAAAACTTTTGTGATAAGTTTTCTATCTGTCTTTTCCTTACTGCTTTTCCTGAAAAGAAAGCTGTGTCTTTTTACCTGCACTGGCTAAAAACAATGCAGTACAGGCAATTCACAAATATTTTATAACATTCTACTGTGACCCAATGTCTAGCACTTCATGCTAGCTACCCTATATCAATCATCCTTTTGTACTTAAGATACCTACCTAATTAATCTCAATCACAATCTACATTCCCAATTTTCTTCCACTATCACCCAACAGGACTACATACAATACATCAAAACTAATGTACTAGTACATACTGTATGAACATATCTAGTCTGCACTTTCACATAGCCACCTGCATCCTTATGTGTATGCATCCTCACAGCCATTCTCAATAAACTAAAACATGACCACATGGCAATCATACTTTTTGTTACTGTTACTATGCTAATAATATTGCTATATTTGTCATTTTTATTAGTACTGGTGTTACTTTTAAAATTTTGGTCGTAACTGTCACTATTTTTTTCATTTGTGAGAATAATTTTTAAGGGTGTTATCATTGCTATAATCACAATTTTTTTTACTTTTTTTTTATTTTATAGGTACTTTTTTATTTCGATCATTCATCTTATTATATCTTTATTATTGCAATTTTGCGATTTGTTGTTACTCTTGCATTTAGTATTGCTATTCTCAGCAATAATGTTGTTATTGCTTTTATCAATGCTATTTTTTCTTTATTGCTAATAAAACTGATATCATTGCCATACGTTTTTTATCATTATTGTTACAATAAGTGTTATTTCTTCAATTTTAGTCATATTTATTACTATTGGTATTATTTTAACTTTTTTGATAATGCTATATTTGCTACATTGATGGGAAAGCAAACTTTTCATCCATTGCACATTACCATAGGGAGGATACAGATAAAGGAGTGGGGGTCAAGTTAGTAGGAGGAGTGGGCATAGTTGGAGCTACATTACCTGGTTTATCCTCACTTAACATAACCTAGCGTACCTTGACCTAACCTAAACTAATATGATGTAATCCAACCATCATAGCCTAATCTAACCCAGTGGTTCTCAATCTGATCGCGAGATGCTTTTGGGGGTCACAAGAAGTCAAAATAATGCATTAAAAAATAGTATTATGGTCGACTTTTGTTTTAAGACTAAGTCACAATCATTCTGTTCATAGATTCTAAACAAATAATAAACTAAATGTTTAAGTTTCGGTACATAAAACCTTTTTTTTACCTTATATTTCATTATATTACAGTAACTAGTTATGAACTGGTACGCAACCTTAAGAATAACGCTGGAAATGAGAGCCAGGCGGGACAAAAGTAACACCAAATATGGACCTTCACAAAAACCCAAGCTAAATACTAGTCATTAGTGATTTCCCCTCGGCTGCACTAGGACTGATTTTCTATGCTTCAGAAAGAAAAAAGGTTATGCTTTACAATGGTGTCATTAATTTTAAACTAGCATTATTAGTTCTATAGTAATATTTCATGATGGCTAACTGTTGCTCGCATATTCCAAAGCTTTATACTCATTTCAGATAATATAAAACCAAAAAGTAATAAATGTGTTAACTCTACAATGAGTGTATTTTTAATATTTATATTATCATATTGTTATGATCCAGGGCATAGTCATAGTCATAGATTTTATTGCCAAATATTTAGTATACATACAGGAATAAATATGTACATTATATTCAGAGGCACTAGCCTGCTGAGCAAGAGCTCCTTGGCAGGCAGTTTAATATACATTTCACATAATTTAAAGTATGACGGCAATAGTTAACAAAAGCTCCAATATAGTAATCTCCTACTTATCTTGTAATAATGATACACCAATACTGTATTAATTATTAATCAACAGCTGCTTGATTTTGCCCAGTAAATAAATGCTGTTTGAGTTTCTTTTTAAATAAAGTTGTGCCAGTTATTATTTTTAAATCTTCTGGTTAAGCATTCCAACATATTGGGCCAAAACAGTGAATAGAAAATTTGTACAAGGCTGCTCTCGGCTGTGGACATATCAAATTTATATTGTTACCTCTGGTACCATGGTTGTGTTGAATAAATCTAAATAATTTTCTGTTATAATTAGCGTCACTATGTATAATAATAAGACAGAAATATTGTATCAAGTAATTAAATTTAAGCAAGTTTAGCTCCTTGAATAAAGAGGAAGTTCAGTCATATTTTCCACTATATGTAATAGTTCTGATCAGTCTTTTCTGACTTACAAATACATCCCTTATTATTGACGGCCAAGTACAACCCCAGATGGACAAACAGTATATAATATGAGGATAACACAGGGAATAGTATATGCTTTTTACGGTCTAATTTGTTAGGTTATGGCAAATTTTATACAAAATTCCACACGTCTTGGACAGTTTTGAGCAGACAGATTGAATATGATATTTCAAACTTAAATTTTCATCAATAATTACTCCCAAAAATTTCTTACAAGCAACTCTTTTAACTTCATACCCATTCATATTAACTTGACCAATATAAGATCTATTTTGAAATAAGATATAGTCAGTTTTGGAAACATTTAGCTTTAATTTATTAACAGAGACCCAGTTGTTATTTTTTCCTAGTTCACTATTTAATACAGAATGCAGGTGGTCAAGGTTATTATCATGCAAGAGAAGATTGGTGTCATCTGCATAAAGAATATATTTGAATTTATTACTGGCATTGGAAATATCATTTATATAAACTAAAAATAACAATGGGCCCAGTATTGATCCCTGTGGTACTCCCCTCTCAATAGTTTGCAACAAAAATGCTTTCCCATTACAATATACGGCTTGTTTTCTATTTTTCAAGTAGCTCTTAAATAACTGTAATGGTGTTCCCCTAATACCCACACAAGTTAGTTTTTCTATTAGTATATCATGGTCTAATGAGTCAAATGCTTTGGACAAGTCTAGAAAAATCCCTGCAACAAAGTTTTTATTTTCCAAATTTTGATAAACATCACTTGTAAAGTTCATTATTGCTTTTACAATGGTCTTTTTATTACGGAATCCATATTGATTTTCGGATAATAGGTTGAACTTTTCAAGGAATTCTTTAAGTCTTTAAACAATTGCTTTTTCAAACACTTTACTTAAAGACAGTAAGACAGATATAGGTCTATAGTTATTTTCATCATCTACAGTGCCTGACTTAAATATAGGTATTACTTTAGCACTCTTTAGTTTGTCTGGAAAACATCCTTGCTGAAAACATAGATTGATTATGTGGGTAAGTGGGGTACCAATGTAATGGGCAGTGACCTGGAGTAGTTTTGATGGAATTTCATCATATCCCGACGTTGTATTTGGTTTTAAGGTTTTTATATATTTAGTGACTTCCTTTCTTGTTACAGGATACAAGTAAAACAAAAAGTCTGGTGGATTATTAAGAAACTGTCGGTGTGAGTTTTGTTGCACATTTTGTTGTTCCTGTATTGGTTGTGCTATAGTTAAGAAATGATTATTAAAGATATTAGCAGTGTGGTCATTATCATTTTTTAATTTGATTTCCTTTGAATGATTAATTTGTTTTCGTCCCATTAGGCTGTTTATTGTATTCCAGGTGGACTTGCTGTTTCCTTGTTCCTTCTTAAGCTTATCCTGAAAATATCTATTTTTTGCAGCTCGAAGTAGTGTTACTAATTTCTTCCTGTAAGCTTTATATCTGGTTCCAAAAGACAAAGGCCATTTTGATGCAAGCCTTTCTAATCGGTGTTTTTCTTTGATACAATTTTTTAATCCTGCAATTATGTGTGGGCATCTGTTGTTTTTATTATTTACAGTCGATTTTCTTAGAGGAAATCAGTCTAGAAATTTATCTCTAAATGCACGGTGAAATTTATTCAAAGCTTCATTTGCATTATTTAGGTCTATGATATGTTGCCATTTTTCATGTGATATATCTCTAGTAAATTTAGCTATGTTATCATCAGAGTAATGTCTTTTTTCTACATATGCATCAAATTTATGTTCTTCTTTTTTTAAACTGGGAGTATACTGTGAAATGATCTGTTATGTCGGTGTACACTATGTAATTACTTATGTTGTCTTCAAGATTTGTGGTCCAGATATGATCGATTAGAGATGCACTATTTTCAGTTACTCTCGTAGGCTTAGTAGTTATTGGAAAGCAGCCACGTGACTACAATAAGTTTATAAAATCAGTTACTTTTTGATCATTTATTTTAAACAAATCTAAGTTCCAATCACCGAATAAATAAATAGTTTTGTACTTTTTCTTGCTGCAAAATCAAATACTTTCAGTAAAGCTTCAAGGAATTCAGGCATGTTCCCCTTTGGTGCTCTATATACAGATGCAAAGAAGCAATTTTCTTTACCGTTATGTACCTGTACACTAACACGTTCAATGAATCGTTCCATCATACTGCACTCCTTTATAACACTCGAGCTATACTTATTAGCTACATACATACATACACCTCCACCTTTCCTGTCTCTGTTCTTAGTGAACATATTGTACCCTGCTTTATTATACAATGATTCAATATCATTATCCAGCCTAGTGTCCGAAAAAACCATTACATCACATATATTATTTTCTGTTAAACATTGATCAACAAATATTTGAAGATTATTTGCAAGACTTCTAATGTTCATGCACAAACCGAAAATGCATTAGCTTTATTTAAATTTGAATACAGTTCATTTAAGTATATATAAATTGAAATAGTGTTGCTTGCGTTTCTCATATTATTCAAGAACAAATCTATTTCATTTTCAAGATCAAGTGGGTTAAATATCATCTTATCAAGCTCATTGATACATAAATAATTGGGAAGTACTTTGTCGTTGTTTGTTAGCCTTATAAGTTCATCGTCACTAATGGAATAGTATGGGAGGTATCTATTTACAGCCATGGTGAAGAAATAAATTATACTACTTTTACATTACTGACTTATAAGCTATCATTTACTTCTACCAAATCTTACCAGGTTCTTCCGGCCATTTATTGGTTTAGGGTGAGAGCGTTTTATAGCTCCCGTGGCGGGAGACACGGCAGGAGGGGGTGCGGGTGATGACATATCACTCTCCCGCCCCCCACTCCCGCTCCCCCCACCCCCGCACCACTGATCCTGGTCAACTCCTCATCCATGCCACCCACAGCACCCACAGCACCAGCCACACTCTCGGTGTTGTATCGTTCCTTCACGATGAGCTTCGTATGTTTAAAGTAGGCAAATTTCCCTTCTGATCTAGCCTTTTTTAGTCGTGGCATCTGTGCATGCAATGCGTATGTCAGAAGCGGGGTTCACGAGTTTCTAATATTGTTTCGGGCGTCACGGACTCAAAAGGTTGAGAACCACTGATCTAACCTAACGGAAACTTCATGTATCAAAATTCAGCTTGAAATCGAGAAAAAAATAATCTATATCTCAATTAACCTTTTCACTGATAATGTCGTATTTTTGTATCATATTCTGGCGATCGCCAAAAGATTTTATTCATCTAGGAAAGGAGTAAAAGGTCAGCCGGTTAAGAATAATCTGTATTAACTTTTCACTTTTGAATGTTGCACTTCATGAATTTATCACGTAGGACATAACAGAGATGCTGAACATTACATTACTTACGGTAGGAAGCACGAGTACTCTAAGTCAGTCAGAATTGCTACTTGTTTGCAATCACTAATTACACGGGGATATCTTGGGAAAAAGTTCAATGGAGCTCTAAATAAGAAACTTACAGGGCAGGGCTATACGTTGTAATATTCGCCGCTCGAGCCTTGGCCAGCTGATTGCTGTATGTAAACAGTAAACATAAAACAAGTGTGTAGAAGAAAGCGCAAAGTATTTCGCGATTTCCTTTTCTGTTTCACCCCTTATTGTACCCTTTCTCTTTTACCCCTTCTGAAACATTCTCCTTAAAATATAACACATAACATAAAAATATAAATGACTCACCAGGTGAAGTTCTGCCTTCTCTTTGCCACTGTATTACAGATATGATCTCGTTGTCTAAATGTCACAGCAATATTCTATTATGATAATCCTCGTAACTCACATAGCTAATTCAAAGTGATATTATTAATCCATAAAGTCATATATTTTTGGTTCATCTCAATACTGTATTTTTTAAAATCTGTTAACTCGCAATTTTCCGTTACAGAAAAATGGTGTCTGGCACCTTTCCATTCAGGTTGCCATGCATTGCCATACATTATCTGTACTGGCCATATTTTGGTTTTGGCAAAATTTTTATGGCCGGATGTCCTCCCCATCTATCTGGGCTTGGGACTGGCACCAAGTTGAGGCTGGGTTGCCCCCCTCAGTGGCTGGGTTATGTTTTATCATTTTTATGACTTTTAAATGATTATCAACGTTATGTTACAGATTTATTTATAAATATTCACGTTTTTCATAAAGTACAGATCAAAGATAACTAGCCTCAGTAGCAAAGAGAAATTGCAGCATTTTACAGGAAATGAGTATTTTAATTTACAGTACATTTTCTGTTGAAAAAAAAAAACAGAAAAGCTTCCGTATACCATACCCAACATGTCATAAAAATGACTGTATATTGGATTAATAGACATTCTCTGTTGAAAATAATTGAATATTTCCTGTAAGAAAACATATATTTTTTTACAATGCACGTGAGTCTCGTTTCACTCTTTCTTCAACACTCAACTCCAATTTAATGAGAGTATCTGAGTGGGGCACCCAAAATTAAGTTAAATACTATGATTCATGGACACCATTTCTAACTATTTCTTTATCTACTTCTCCTCCAGATATACCTATTGATTTTAAAACAACGGATTTTATTTTTTAGTTCTATTAACATGCTTAGAATTCAGATATCCACTAACTTGTCTTGAAGGAGTTGCA
>JAXCGZ010011323.1:142500-150000 GCA_037179515.1 Halocaridina rubra
TATATATATATATATATATATATATATATATATATATATATATATATATATATATATATATATATATATATATATAAACTCGGTACCGGTCCCAAGCCCGGAAAAATGGGGAGGGTTTGAGGTAGGAAGGGCATCCATCAGTAAAACACAAAGCCAAAACTATGGAAAGAAGCCAGAATTGTAGAGAGAGTAAGGCCAGGGCGTACCCTGAAAGCGACGCGCAGGAGCTTCCCCAACTCCTGTGGAAAATATGAGAGGACTACCGCGTCAAGGACGGGCGTGGCTAAAGAAGAAAGCCCAAACAATGAAGTTGCGAATTGGATCCATAAATGTAGGAAGCATGACAGGGAGAGGAAGAGACTTGGTATACATGCTGGAGAGAAGGAAGGTAGAGAGCTGCTGTATACAAGAGACGAGGTGGAGAGGAAATAAGGCAAAGCCACTTGGGGAAGAATATAAGTTGATATACAGTGGAGCAGATGCACGAGGTAAGAATGGTGCAGGAGTGATACTGAACAGGAGATGGCAAGAAAGTGTTGTAGAAGTTTTAAGATTGAATGACAGAATTATTAAAGTAAAAGTGGCAGACCACGGAATGACAATCAGTGTTATATCAGCCTACGCCCCACAAAGAGGATGCTCAGCAGAGGAAAAGGAGGAGTTCTGGAGGCAGATAGACAGCTTGATAAGGGCAGTGCCAGAAAATGAGAGGATAGTGCTGGGAGGTGATCTAAATGGCCACATAGGACAAGACAATGCAAACATTCAGAGAGTGCATGGAGGATGGGGAGTGGGAGAAAGAAATGAAGAACGAGAACAGATAATTGATTTTGCAATGGCATTTGACCTGGCTATTGCTAACACCTTCTTTAAGAAAAGAGAAGCACAGATGTTCGCCTACAGAAGTGGAAATAGAGAAAGCCAGATTGACTTCTTCTTGTGTAGGAGGAAAGATAAAAATGAAATCATAAATTGTAAAGTAATCAAGGGAGAAAGTGTGGCTCCGCAGCATAGGCTGGTGGTAACAGACCTTATATTAGTCGGGAGGATAAGAAGAGGCGTGCAAAAGATGGTGAAAACAAAATGGTGGAAGATAAAGGAGGATGAAAGTAAATTAGCCTTTAGGGAGGCAGTAAGTCAAAAACTGACAACATATGTGAGAGACAGAGGCTGGGACGACGTTGGAAGAATTGTGAGAGAGGCTGGAGAACAAGAGCTGGGGAAAACATCAGGAAGGAAAACACTGCAAGATAAAGAAAACTGGTGGTGGACACCAGAGGTACAAGCTAAGATTCGCGTTAAAAAGCTGGCAAAGAAAAGATACGATGCAACGGGAAATGCAGAAGATCAAGAACAGTATAAAGTGGCGAAGAAGAATGCTAAGAGAGCGGTAGCAGTAGCGAAAGCAGAGAGTCTACAACATTTTTATGAAGATCTGGACACTAAACATGGACAAAAGAAAGTGTTCAGTATAGCAAGCAGAGGAATAAAACTACTAAAGACTTGGTACATGTAAAGCAAATTAAAGATGAACAGGGAAGAGTTTTGTGTGAGGAGCAGGATATCAAACAGAGATGGAAGAGCTATTTTGAGACATTGCTAAATGTAGAAAACCCAAGGCAAATTATAGAGTATGGACAGCCAAATGAGGTGGAGGTGGAAGATATTAGGGTGCAAGAGGTGATGGAAGCAATTGGAAAAATGAAGAACGGGAAAGCAGTTGGACCAGATGAGATGCCTGTTGAGGTTTGGAAAGCACTGGGCAACCTGGGAGTCGAGATCGTGTACGAGATCATTTGCCAAGCATTTGATAGTGAAAAAATGCCAAATGAATAGAGAGAAAGTACCTTGGCACCAATTTACAAAGAGAAGGGGGACATCCAGGACTGTGAAAAGTATAGAGGGATTAAGCTTATGAGCCATACTATGAAGATATACGAGAGAGTAATGAACAAAGGATTGAGAGAATGTACGGAAATAACAGAAGCTCTGTTTGGATTTATGCCAGGAAGAAGTACAACGGATGTCATCTTTGCGTTGAGACAGTTAATGGAAAAGTACAGAGAGAAACGGAAGGGATTACATCTGGTTTTTATTGACTTGGAAAAAGCTTACGATCCAGTACCAAGGGAGGAAGTGTGGAGGTGCATGCAGGAGAAGGGAGTGCCAGAAAAGTATGTGAGGGTGTGCCAGGATATGTACAGAGATGTATACACACAACTGAGGACAGCGACCGGGGTGACGGACAATTCCCCAGTGACAGTTGGACTACATCAGGGGTCGACATTGAGTCCATACCTTTTCAACCTGGTCATGGATGTGATAGTGAGGGACGTACTGGAGGAGGCCCCATGGACTATGTTATTTGCAGACGACATAGTCTTGGTGGCGGAGACCAGAGAGGAAGTGCAGGAGAAGTTGAACAAGTGGAGGGACGAGTTGGAAAGTAGAGGGCTAAAGATAAGCCGGGACAAAACAGAATACATGCAGATGGGAGAACAAGATGATTACAGTCAATTGTACTTGGCACAGGAGAGGTTGAAAAAGGTGGAGGCTTTCAGGTACCTGGGGTCAAATCTGTTGCAGGATGGTGAACTGGATAGAGATATAAATGGGGGGATACAAGCAGGGTGGAAAAATTGGAGGAAATGCTCTGGACTGATATGTGATAGAAAGGTTAGTGCAAGAGTGAAAGGCATGATATATCTTGCAGTGGTAAGGCCACCGATGATATATTGCTCAGAGACGTGGCCTGTTAAGAAAACACAAGAAAGAAAGATGGAAGTGGTAGAGATGAGAATGGTGAGATGGATGTTGGGTGTGACGAGGAAGGATAGGATCAGGAACGAGAGAATTAGAGGGACAGCCAAGGTGACACAAGTGGGAAAGAAGATGCAAGAAATAAGGCTTCAGTGGTATGGACATTGTATGAGGAGAGATGAAGATTGGATTGGTAGAAGGATGATTGAGCTGGAGGTGGAGGGAGTGAGAGGGAGAGGGAGATCACGAAGACGATGGGATGACTGTATATGGGACGACTTGAGAGAGAAGGACCTCAGTGGAGAGGAAACATTGGACAGGAGAGAGTGGAAAAGGCTGATAAAAAACCGCGACCCCATATAGATATGGGAAAAGCGAGAGAAGAAGAACATAAGAAAACATAAGAATAGAGGACACTGCAACATGCCTACTGGCACACACGAGGCAGCTCCATTTCTGAATTGTATTTTCAGCATGTCTAACCTATTCTATTCTACTCTACTTATTTATTCTATTTTTCTTTTTATGATTTTTCTAATAAGCACTAACCTATTCATACCCACCCTACCTCTGTCATATGTCTATCTAATCTACATTTGAAGGTGTCTAAGGTATTGGCATTTACTATCCTACTAGGAAGCTTGTTCCATGCATCAGCCACTCTATTACCAAACCAATTTTTACCAATTTCCCTTCTGAACCTAAATTTATCAAGCTTAAATCCATTATTGCGAGTTCTGGTTTGATCATGAATTTTTGAAACTTTATTAATATCTCCCTTGTTAATCCCTTTAAACCATTTATACACTTCAATCATATCCCCCCTAACTCTTCGCCTCTCTAGAGAATGTAGATTAAGTTTTTTTAATCTGTCCTCATATGGTAGATTTCTGATATTGTGTATCATCTTGGTCATTCTTCGCTGCACTCTCTCCAAGGATTCAATCTCCATTCTATAATAGGGTGACCATAATTGCACAGCATAATCTAAATGGGGCCTAACTAATTCAAGATAGAGCTGCAAAATAACTTTTACCGTCCTATTGCTAACGCTTCTTGAGATAAATCCTAAAATTCTGTTTGCTTTATTTCTGACTGCTGTGCATTGCTCTCTTGGCTTAAGACTACTACTCACAAGAACTCCCAAATCCCTTTCACACTGAGAACTCATGATTTCATGGTTATTTAGCTTATAACTAGTATTGTCTTTTATAGTACCCATTTAACTACTTTACATTTTTCAACATTAAATTCCATTTGCCATTTGTCCGACCATTCAGATAATCTATTTAGATCTTCCTGTAAAGCATGAATGTCTTCTTTTCCATTTATAGTTCTACCTATTTTAATGTCGTCTGCGAATTTACTTAGGTTACTACTGATATCCGAATCCAGATCATTTAGATATACGATGAATAATAGGGGACCCAGTACCGAGCCTTGTGGTACCCCGCTAGTAACCGAGCCCCACTCTGATTTCTCTCCATTTATGCAAACCCTCTGTTTTCTGTCTTTTAACCATTGTTTGATCCATCTGAGCACAGCTCCTCCTATACCATGAGCTTCCAGCTTTTTAACTAATCTTTTGTGAGGAACTCTATCAAAAGCTTTGCTAAAATCTAGATATATTGTATCATATTCTTTGCCACAATCTACTGCCTCGTAAACTTCTGAATAAAAAGACAGTAAGTTTGTAAGGCACGAAAAACCCTTAAGAAACCCGTGTTGTGAAAGTTTTATCAGTCTGTGTAATTCTAGATGTGCCCTTATTTTATTTGCAATTATGGATTCTAGAATCTTACCCACTGTTGACGTTAAACTTACTGGCCTATAATTATTCTTTTTAACACGTTCTCCTTTTTTAAATATTGGTACCACATCTGCCAATTTCCACTCCATGGGTACCGATCCTAATTTTATTGAATTATTAAATAATGCAGTTAGAGGACAACTAAGCTCTTCCTTGCATTCCTTTAATATTCTAGCATATATTCCATCAGGTCCCGGAGATTTATGAGCCTTTAATTTATCTATTTCTTTTATTACCTCCTCTCTCGTAATATTTATTGAACTAAGTATATTATCGGGACTGTCTCTGTAAATGGATTCTACTTCCGGAATATTTTCCAAGTTTTCATTTGTAAATACAGATAAGAAATAATCATTTAAACATGTACACATCACTTTATCGTCATCTGTGATATGACCATTGGCTACTTCAATTGGTCCGACTTTTTCCTTAAATTTTGTTTGATAATGTTGATAAAACCCTTTAGGATTTTCTTTAGCTTCTCCTGCTATTCTAACTTCGTATTTTCTTTTCGACTCTCTAACTATCTTTTTAACTTCCCTGTTTAACTGTATATATTGCTGCCTCACCTGCTCTTCACCTCTTTTTAGTTTCCTGTATATTCCTCTTTTAATACCTATAAGATTTTTTATTCTATTGTTCATCCATTTAGGGTCATTTTTTCTTGATCTGCAATGTTTCATGGGAATATAGTCTCTCTGACTATTCTTAAGAGTCATGACAAAATTGTTATATTCCTCATCCAAATTTATATTAACTGACGGGCTGCTGTTCTTTCCTGTGAGAGAATTTAATGTATTGATCTTATCTTGTGATAATCCTTGGCATGTGGTACTCAAATTTCGGGGTAATCCGCTACCTGTGACCTGACCTGATGGATTAACTACCCACATCTGTACCCCAGAAATCCCTTCCCATACCTCATTAGATAATTTAGTTTTTAAGCCCTCAAAATCTCCTGCTCTAAAGTTTGGAACAATATTCTTATTTTCCTTTATAGTTTCCTTGAAAATTATGTTAAATCTAATGGAATCATGGTCACTGTTGCCCAATTTTTCACCAACTTCTAAATTTGTAACCATATTCTCTCTATTACTAAGAACTAAATCTAGTGTATTCACCCCCCGTGTTGCTTCATGTACATGCTGAGAAAGGAAATTGTCTTCTACTACTTCCAAAAACTCCTTAGAGCTACTATCACCTGTTATGGTTTCCCAGTTAATATGTCTAAAATTAAAATCGCCTACAATGCAAACTCTATTTGACCTGCTCACTTTAGAAATTTCATCGTATATAACTTGCGACTCTATATTATCTAGATCAGGTGGTCTGTAGACTACTCCTACAACTAGACTTTCTATATTATTTTTAATTTCAACCCATAAGGTTTCTGAATTTAGATTTGTCTTAATTCCAGACTTAATGCAGCTTCTGAGGCTATCTTTAATATACATAATTACCCCTCCCCCTCTTTTATCTGCACTACGATCAGCATTATAAAGTTTATATCCTGTAATTATGTACTCAGCTTTAAGGTGTTTGCTTTCTAAATTAATCCAACTTTCACTAATGCATATTATATCCGGTCTCTCACTACATACTATGGCTCTCAGTTCTTCTATCTTGTTACCTAAACTACGGCTATTTGTATAATATACTTTTAAACTTTCTCTAGCTTCACCCTTCTTGTGGCTATTCTTTTTGTTAATATTTGTTCTATGTAACAAATGGTTCTTATCCTTAGACTCCCAGTTATTTGACCCACTATTTACTGAACCCTTACTGACTAATTTCTCTGCACAAGTATTAATCATTTCATTATTTTTGTCTAACAAAACCCCCCTACCTCTCTGTCTATCATACCAGCCAATACCGAGACACCTGAATTAGAAAGATGCACTCCATCCCTTGCATACATATGCTTACGACTAGTGAAGTGATCCCACCCGTCTATAAAACCTATATTATTCCCCCGACAGAAGACTTTCATCCTAGCATTTACTCCTATAGCTCGAGACCACCACTCTGAACTTTGGCTAAGCCTAGGGAGAATACCACACATCACAGGAACTGCACCCCTTTTCCTAATCTTATCTAGGGCTTGTCTATACAACCTAATCAGCTCTTCACTTCTACCATCCTGCACGTCATTTCCCCCAGCTATCAAACAAACAACATCTTTTTTCTCAATCCAGCTATTTATTGACTCACCCACCTTCTTCATACCTGCTCCAGGGAAAAAATATTTTCCTCTAACTCTATGCCTGAGTTTCTTGTCTACATATCTGCATAGTGAATCCCCTACAATTACCAAAGAACGAGACTTATCCGGAGGATGGGTTACTCCGACCTTGGGAGACTTACCTAGGCTCTTGACCTGAGAGCTTTTCCCACTTCCATTTTTACGATCGCTAGTACACCTATCTGACTCTATGGTTCCTGAAGAAGAAGATATATATATATATATATATATATATATATATATATATATATATATATATATATATATATATATATATATATATATATATATATATATATATATATATATATATATATATATATATATATATATATATATATATTTATATATATATATATATATATATATATATATATATATATATATATATATATATAGATAGATAGATAGATAGATAGATAGATACATAGATAGATAGATAGATACATAGATAGATAAATATATATATATATATATATATATATATATATATATATATATATATATATATATATATATATGTATATATATATATATATATATATTATATATATATATATATATATATATATATATATATATATATATATATATATATATATATATATATATATATATATATATATATATATATATATATATATATATATATATATATAGAGAGAGAGAGAGAGAGAGATAGATAGAT
>JAXCGZ010011323.1:152500-180000 GCA_037179515.1 Halocaridina rubra
CCTAAGTATGATATTTATATGAATTGCATTTTAATAAAAACTTTATTATGTCTGATCTAAACATTTCCCCATTCGCATAGATACTAAGCAGACATATCGGAAATACCCTTATGATATTAATCATAATCGTCAATAATTAAACAAAATATGATAATAATATTTCTAAAAATGTTTATATGAACATATAGCTGCCTCATTTCGTAGTTTTTCTTCTATTCTTAATACTAACGAGAAAAAGGGAGAGTTTTCAAGGGGAAAAATTGTAACGTAGCTGTAGAAAACTTGTTTTATTCACGAAGAGCTTGACCACAATGTAGAATATAATCGAAAAATTAGTATTTCTAAAGGAGAGGGCTTTGCAATATCCCAGACAAAAAAAAAGCATTCCGTCATTTAAAGCTTCACATGCAAAATAAATGAAGATAGTAAAATTAACTATAAAATTATTTAGAATATATATACGGTAAAATTATATTACACTACCTTACACTAACAAAAATTTAAAATGAACACACCAGATATGAACAAAAAAATAAATATTTTTAATTTTCTCTCCAATCAAAAACGAACCCTCATATAATTAGCAAAAAAAAAATAAGTGCTATAGAAATGGATGAAAATTTTGAATTTTGCTGTGAAATGCTTTTTATCAGACCCATTTCATATAATGGAGTCTGCAATGCATTTTCCCTAACCTCGTTGCTTATCTATAAAAATTCACATAATGAATCAAAGTGCAGACTAAAATTCCCTACAATTGTGTACATTAGAATAACCAGTTTGGCTTTTACCTGTAATAACCATGAAAGCTTGGAAACAAAAAATTGATGGTGAGGGCATTTTGTGCATGCATACTTAAGTGCATACATACAAAAATGCATACACGCATACATACATACATACATACATACATACATACATACATACACTCATGCATACATACATACATACATACATACATACACTCATGCATACATACATACATACATACATACATACATACATACATACATACATACATACATACATACATACATACATACATACATACATACATACATACATACATACATACATACATACATACATACATACATACATACATACATACATACATACATACATACATACATACATACATACATAAACTCTGTGTGTGTATGTTGACAGGCTGAAAGAATAGTCAAAGTAATGAATACCTGAAAATCTACTATGTTTGGTCCTGAGATGATATATAGAGTATTTGATGGAAGAATGGTCATTAGAGTTAGGAAAAACTGACGGAAGAAAAGAGTTCCAGAATCTGGAGGTGGAATGAGAAAAGAGAGTATTGCATATTGATGTCTGCAAGCTACAGATATCTACACAGTACCTGTGAGACAAAGCCACTTGGTGTGTGTTACACGGATTCGTCTGTGGGGGAAGGATGCAGCTCGCCAGCTCATTAGAGAAACTATGAAAATAGAACTAATTGAAAAGAAAAAAAGGCAATACCTTTAAGCGAAAATAAAAATGTAATCCATCATTAGAAGTAAAATGATTGGTAATTACGCGGATGATATTAGATTCATTCCCATCCAGGAGATAAACATAATTAGAAGCACCTAGATGTGAGAACAGTATTTTATGCAGGGACAGATAAGACCTATTTCGATCATTAGTAACTGAACAAAGAAAAATAATGACGAGAACAAAACAGAACTGCCAATATCTCGGATACGGTTTTAGATATCTAAATTATGTGACTCCTTCAAGACAAGGTCGATGCCATATGCATTCGTAATGCATAGTTAGAATTAAAAGGAATCATTTTGTTCCTTTAATGAAACTGGGTTATTAGGAGGAGAGGAAGATATAAAAATAGCCAGAAATTAAGTTCTTGAGGCATTATATTTTTCTAAATTGTGAGTGCCCCACTCAGGTACTCTCTGTACATCGGAAATGAGGGATGAAGAAAGACTGATGTCGGGCAGAAGACGAAAGTTGTGAGTAGTAGGCAGAGGAAGCATGAACCGTCGTCAATGACGTGGAGAAGAGAGGAAAATTGGGACTGCAGATAATTGATGAAGAGGAACAGAGAAGATGAAAGAACATAATCCTGTTGAACACCATTGGTTACTGGGAATGAATTATATGTTGTGTAGTCAGCAACAACAATTATAAATCTGCCAAAATGGAAACTGGAAATTTAGAGAAGGAAGACAAAGAACATAACCTTAAGCAGGAAGTTCGGCTAACAGACCCTTGTGCCACACTGTCAAAAGCCTTAGAGAGATATCAAGGGTGACGACATTGGGTTCCCATGGTTCTTTGGAGATTACCAAACATGAGTAGATAGGACAAGAGGTCATTAGTGGATCTTGCCTTGAGGAATCCACACTGGTTATTATATATAACCAATTAATAATCGAGATGTTTCAAGATATGAGAACTGAGCAGAATTTCGAGTACTTCAATGATTGCAGAAATTAGGGCACTTGGTCAGTAGTAGAAAGGGATATAATGGTCACCCTTCTTAGGAACTGTCTAAGCTAGAGCTTGCTTTCAATATGAAGGATAGCTCCTGGTTGAGAGAATGAGCTGAAAAAGACTACAAAGCACAAAAGCAATTTTATATGAAAGTCCTTAAGGAACCTTGCAGGCATACTTACAGGTAAGAATCCCATGTTCGTCTTTGGAGAGAAAATAAATGAGGACATAGGGTTAAAGAGGGGTAAAGTCCAAGTGTCAGGTGTACTTAAATCTCTTACGGAAGAGTTAGCAGAAAAATGAGACCCAAAGCGAGTGGTTTTATCAGTGATTGAGGAAGCTATAAAGCTCTCAGGATAAATGAGGAGGGAAAAGTTTGAGTTACAGAAGTTTTAAAAGAGCCTTTTTGCTAAAGATCAGAAACATTGTTCTATGGGAGAAGAGTTCAGGCCATCAACTTTATTTCTAAAGAAGGAAACCTTAGACGTAGGAATGTAAATAGAGCAGCAGTTCCTAGCTGTAATAAAAGAAGAACGATTAAAATCAGAAGGAGAGGCTCTGTACAACTGGTATGCACAATCCCTGGTAAGAATAGTCATGAAAGAGGCACGGTCAAACCAAGGATTAGATTGAGAAAAAGCTATGATTGAAGAGAGGGTGAATGCCTCAATTCCCAAAATTTGTTTCATTAGCTTTTGTGCGTCTTGGTCAAGGTTAAGGTTTCAAGAGCAGTTGTTGTGCCTCGGAAAATCAAGAAGAGAGTTATGAAAATCATCCTGTTGTCTACCTTCGTAGTGCCAAATATGGTGGAGGAAATGAAGAATCGTTAGTGGGGGAGCGAAAGTGGAAGAGATTAAGATATACGATTGGTCAGAGTTGCAAAGAACTAAAAGTACAGAATATGAATTAATTGTTTGTAGGATCAGAAGTAAAGAATAGGTTAATAATATTAGCTGCATGCTGTCAGTAATATAAAACACGTGTTGGATGTTTGAATCTTCTCCAGATAGTGAGAAAAAAGCAATGGAATCACTTCCCTCCCACACTGGTGTGAGCGATATGAAGCTACTCACTGTGATGTACACTGAAGTTTTCTATGTAAATATCTTCAGCGCGTGGATGAGAAGATTGTGAGGACTCATGGCAAGAGCATAGATATTTAAACTAGGACACAAAGTCGTTAAAGTTTCTAGAGCAGCAGCAGAAGCAAAGACGTAGCAGTAGTGAGAAGAGAGATCTTCAGCCAGAGAACCTCGCTGTTTGGATATTCAAGGTTCATGAGCCTAGCCATAGGTGTGAAAGCTTATAGGAAAAGAATTGTGCCTGGAGGAACAAATGGACACCGTTTTAGCTGCTGCTGCTATCACGTGGTATTAGGCATAGACACCTGCATGGGAACCAGCATTATCTTAGTCACACCCACACCCAATGACCTTGGCCAATTACCTAAGTGAAAGGCAAGCCAAATTCTAGTTTAATTGGTCTAGGCATATATAGAAGAACCTCCCACCTCCACCTCCTTTTTGTATTTCACTGCTTGGTCGAGGTGTGGGAGGTAAAAGTAAAGTTTTATTATTAGTTATAGTTCAATCAGAGAGAGAGAGTAATTCATAGTCAATGCTACAACGCGGTTAGGCCAAGTCCCCAGTTATCCATAGGTAGTCATCAGTCAGTAATCACGGCTGCTTTAGACTTAGTCTGTAGATGTAGAGACAGATAGAAGAATACCCATATTCTAGGAGACTTTTGGAGGCTGCAGCTATTTTGATGCATACTGCAATAATAAACACAGTCCATCATCCCAAGATCCTTGCCTTATTTAGCACAATCTCCAATGGGTACATTTATGTATGGATGAAGTTAAGAAGTGTCCGTCATAATTTGATGAACAAACCAAAACAAACAAACAAACTTTATTTCCATTTCAATACAATGGGTATTCGTCAGCCAGGGCAAGCCCCAACCCCCCACTGTGGTGTCCAACCACAGCAGTTCCTGCCAGTAAACAGCTTAAACTCTCGGTCTTGGACGGGAACAGATCTTTCTACCTCGTGAATGCGAAGCCAGCGTGTTACCATTGTACGCAGCGGTGGGATGGATGCCAAAGAATACACTGTTGGAGATACTTTCTTCAAGCTTGCAAAATAGTGTTTTACGGTTTTTAAGCTCAAAAAAGGAAAATACTTTGAATATACATAATACTAATTATTTCAATAATTGGTCTGTTCCTCTTTTCAAGGTTGATGATTAAATAATTAGCTTAAATGTGAAGTAGATGGGACACTAGCAACGTTTGTCATCTTCTAGCCTAAGAAGATATTAGCCCTAGAAAATTTAGAGCCTAGTACTATAGAATTTGGTGATTTGTAAAACTAACTTTATCATGTCCTCAGGAAGAAAGAAGAGGCATATAAATAAGTGTCCTATTGTTTTTTGCCCAACGATATATATATATATATATATATATATATATATATATATATATATATATATATATATATATATATATATATATATATATATATATATATATATATATATATATATGTATATATATATATATTGTACACACTCATGCAAACATACACACACACACACACACGCACACACACACATATATATATATATATATATATATATATATATATATATATATATATATATATATATATATATATATATATATATATATATATATATATATATATATATATATATATATATATATATATATATATATATATATATATATATATATATATATATATATATATATATATATATATATATATATATATATATATATATATTTATTTATATATATATATATATATATATATATATATATATATATATATATATATATATATATATATATATATATATATATATTTATATATATATATATATATATATATATATATATATATATATATATATATATATATATATATACATACATATGTACATACATATATACATACATACATAAATACATACATACATACATACATACATACATGCATACACGATATCGCAGTTGGCAAATCTATATCGAGAACATGCCAATTAGTACGGTTCATATAAACTACGACGTCAAATAAAAATTTAAAAAAAGGCCAACAACAGACGATCAGTTAAAGCTTTCCAGATCGCTAATAGCAAAATTTGATACCAAAATAAAATAAGATAAAAATACTTAGATAGGAAAACAGAAACTGAGATGATACATGATGCTTGCAAATTGTGATTTGAAATTATAAATGAGTTGATCTATTTATATAATTTGCCTGCGGGAGAGTTTTTTTTTTTCCCTAGCGAATGCATCCATGTACATCTGCTAACAACTGGAGGGAATTTTCTTCATGGTCAATGTATGTATGTTTAATCTGTTCATTCCCAGTCTCAATCGTAAAATTGCATCATATTGCTTTTCATTGCATGTTATTTCTTTGGTATTCTATAATGAAAACGACTGACGAGGGATCTCTAAATATTCATCCCTACATTTTTTTTTTCTCAGGGAGTTTGATAATACTGTTATTCTTTATTTAATTACGCAAATTGATACACAGAGGGTGTGTTGAGATGAAATAAAGTGATCATGAATATGATTTATCTAAATAAAAACTGATCGACCTTTTAATTTCTGTTTCTATTGAATTTTACTTAATTGCTTCTTTATTCAATCAATGAATTTTTTGTTTTTTTTAGCATTTTCACTATTATTTTACTTTTGCAGATATATAAGAATCTTCATTTAATTATCCAACCTCGCCTGTATTTTTTCTTTATGAAAAGACAAACAAACGAACAAATGTTTTCAATCACTTATTTCCTCTCCTTTATTATTATTTTTCAATATGTAATTTTCTAAATCATTTAATTTGTTTTTTATTTAAAAGTATTACTGAAACCTCCTTCTATTAGCGTGGTTTCATGATTTCATTTATAAATTAGTTATGTTTTGAGTATTTATTTTTTTTTTCGTTAACTATGAGTCTGACAACCATTATTTTTTTTTTTCTATTTTCCGCCATATTAGCTTTCATTCGGTCTCCTGCTATTTGCAAATCGTGTCTTGATATCTTTGTATACCTATATACTGTCCAATACTGTGGAATTTTGTATAAAATTCGCCATAACCTAACAAATGAGGCCTTAAAAAGCATATACTATTCCCTGTGTTATCCTCATATTATATACTGTTTGTCCATCTGGGGTTGTACTTGGCCGTCAATTGTAAGGGATGTATTTGTAACTCAGAAAAGACTGATCAGAACTATTACATATAGTGGAAAATATGACTCAACTTCCTCTTTATTCAAGGAGCTAAACTTGCTTAAATTTAATTACTTGATACAATATTTCTGTCTTATTATTATACATAGTAATGTTAATGATAATAGAAAATTATTTAGGTTTATTAAACACAACCATGGAACCAGAGGAAACAATATAAATTTGATATGTCCACAGCCGAGAACAACCTTGTACAAATTTTCTATTCACTGTTTTGGCCCAAAATGTTGGAATGCATTACCAGAAGATTTAAAAACAATAACTGGCACAATTTTATTTAAAAAGAAACTCAAACAGCATTTATTTACTAGGCAAAATCAAGCAGCTGTTGATTAATAATTAACACAGTATTGGTGTATCATTATGTCCAGGTTAAGGTCAGGCTACTGTTTTGTTTTATTACAAGATAAGTATGAGATTGCTATATTGGAGCTTTTGTTAACTATTGCCTCTGAATATAATATTCCGGTTTCACGTCACGGATTCCCTTTTCAACCAAGGGCTAGGACGGTTGCCTTCTTGCGAAGGACTTGTTTTGGCAGATGTAATCGTTACCCTGAGTGTATTCCCTTGCTAACCCCAAACTGTTACGGGGCGCGAACCCTCAACCTGACGCCTCAGATTCGCGGACGCTACCGTTTGAGCCACGGTAACTACTGCCTCTGAATATAATGTACATATTTAGTCCTGTATGTATACTAAATATTTGGCAATAATATCTATGACTATGACTATGACTTGATATGCGGTATTTCCCAGCATTTCCGTCAACATGAGGATACCTTATCTATCTATCTATCTATCTATCTATCTAGCCATCTCTCTCTATCTATCTCTCTATCTATCTATCTATAAATCTATCCGTGTATATATATATATATATATATATATATATATATATATATATATATATATATATATATATATATATATATATATATATATATATATATATATATTTCTCTTACCTACACGCTTACACACACTCAAACACACACGTGCACATGCACACATACATACAGACAAACAAACATTTGTATCGCTATTACTATGCACATCATACTGATTACATTCTCTCTCTTTCTCTCTCTCTCTCTCTCTCTCTCTCTCTCTCTCTCTCTCTCTCTCTCTCTCTCTCTCTCTCTATCATTTATCACTCCACTTTTAGCTATTAACAGTAGGTTTTTTTTTTTTTTGCTCCTCCCACAATGTGTTGATATCCCACACTAGAGGATTTTCGCTACACCTCCCGTGATCCATCGCAAGCGACCACAGGCAATCTTTTCACATTACCCAAACTTAAAATATTTGTTTATTCACCATCATACTTGTTTATGTCTCACTATTAACATCAAGCAAAATTGTTTATAAGCAAATGAATTTTATCTGCTAACTTCAATACTTTTGTCAGTCATCCTGATATTCTGTGCACTTAGAGCATGTAAACATGAAACATCAATGAAAATAATTAGCGCTATGACTTGAACGATATTAATTTAAATACAGAACGTGTATCAAAGGATATTAGATATATGAATTATTTTGATATTAGATATATATATCATTTTCATATTAGATATATGTATTATTTTGATCAACTAACCTTGAGCATATTTAGATACATTTCTCAACTCTAATTATTTAGAGTTGTGTTTATAGCCTAAGGGATGATTATTAATGTTGGGAAATATGCTTATTATTTTGTTTATTTGCTCTTTCAATTCACGAGTGATGATAACAGCCTCTATTTTTACATTAGATAATTGTGCAAGTGAGATCTAGAAAGAAACTTTCTTGTTGACAAGGTAAAAGTTTCCTCCATGTGATTACCTCAGGTAGGCCTTTTCCCTCAAGGTAATTGTCTGGAGTGTGTAGTGAGAATTAGTGTTGTTATTGCTAGATATTATTTATTGGATGTCCTTTTGGTTTCTTTAATGTTTTTATATTGGCTTTGCATCAGCGAGTTTCGGGCAGTATAAGCTGTAGCTATGTGTATGCAATAGAGTGGTAACGATGAGTGGTGTAGGGATAGAGTGGTGATGGGGGTGGAGGGTTGGGCTTAGGAGATAGGACGAGGAGGTTATTGGAAAGTCATGTTGAACTCGGATATCCCTTTTCAGAGATGCTGAGTGACTTCAGACGCACACAAAATATTTTTGACTGCCATGATCATAGTTGAATTCAAAAATAGTAAACTGGCTTACACACAGAACTGTTGATATTTTTATTTAAATATTTTACGTTCTCCACTGAAAGTCTGACAGTTCATTTATCGCTGACAAAACCATAGAATGAACTGGGGAATATTTCCTGCTGTTCTACTTTTCCTCGGCCCTGTTTCCTCTATTTGGGTTGATACCCACAAAACACCCGCAATACAATACAAAAGATGTGATGTACACTCAATACTTAATGTCTTTTTCTGGGTACGATGCATGTGATTAATAGGTAAAGTGTGCATATCAATTTTACTATTGCACGAATGTTTGGAAACTGACAAAACGATTGGTAAACTATTTTCTGCATTTACAAGATCTAGACATATGCCACATGTTGTACCTTTGAATAAACTCCAGTGTTGCTTCAACTTCCACTGGATACTGGATGCAGATGCTGTGGTAGGCACAGAAGACCATGGCTAGGCCCATAGCAAAGTTAATGATGTGGTCATTTACAAGGATCCCATCAATGGCAAGCATATATAGATGTCAGTGCCTTCTTACCTGGGTTCTTAGCCTTCTTAGAAATGTCATCTACTAGATTTTGAATCATTTCCCGTCTTCCTGAGAACTTTGGTTGTAAACTCTTCTGTAGGCATGACAGTTAGTCTTTTGGGGGCAATTTTGGCTACAAAACTTGGTACTGATCAGCCCATAAAGCATTATTATTTACTTGCAGTTCAGTGAAAGATGCTACTAGGGACTCTTGGTAATTATGCAGCAGTTAAGCTAAGTTTTTTTGTAGGTGAAGGTAAAGTAGGCTCTAAGTTATGTGTTCCTGTAGGTGAAGGCGAAGCAGATGCTTTCTCTTCATTTACTATTGCTGACTGTTCTGATGTCTGACACACTAATGCCCTTGAAATTTATTATACTTAATTGTATTCTAAATCAAAATACTGTGGGACAATCAGTTTCTGAAACTGGACTATTGCAACACATTTGCTACACACTTTTCCCTCAAGGTAATTGTCTGGAGTGTGTAGTGAGAATTAGTGTTGTTATTGCTATATATTAATTATTGGATGTCCTTTTGGTTTCTTTAATGTTTTTGTATTGGCTTTGCATCAACGAGTTTCGGGCAGTATAACCTGTAGCTGTGTGTATACCATAGAGTGGTAACGATGAGTGGTTTTGAGCATTTTAAAGCCCAAAACCTATTGCCAGTGACTGGATAAGGATTTTCTTATTTACATACACAAAATGTAATAGCAAGAATACATCAGAATATATAACCAAGATCAACAAAACTACTGCTAATACAGTACTGGTACTCATTCAATAACTTCACCTCCGACTGTGAACAAGATCTGAACAATTTTCCAAGTGTCAGATACTATCCAATTAGCTACTCCAGATTTAATATTAGTAGTGTTGAGCTAAGGTGGATTGCTGTCCAGTACCAACAAACCAATTACTTAATGCAACATATGGACTAACAGGAAATAATGTCAAAGTAGTTAATAGGATCTGTAAATAGCTCAACTTTTTATAGTAATGTAGAAAGAGGTGTATCTACATAGCTTTTTAGTTTTATTTTTTCAGTTTAAGGTTGAGCTTGAAGGTTAACAGCATATGTTAAGTTTGCTCCACCATTGGCTTAAGGGCAGACTCGCCTGGTGGTAGTAATGGTTCTGCTCTTAATCTTGCACCTCCTAATAGATCTGCTTCTTTCACTCTTCACTATTCAAACATTCGTGGGCTGAACTGTAATCTTTCGTCTGTGGAACAGCACTTGGGCACTTTCCTCCCCAACCTCCTCCTCCTATCTGAAACCCAGCTGTCTATTCATGCTTCCACTGACCCTTTCCAAATCTCCCACTATTATCTGTATACACGTTTTCGTTCCAAAGGTGGGGTCTGTGCCTACTGCAACATTAACACTCCTACTGTGAGGCTCATGGACCTTGAATCTCCTGACTTTGATGTTCTCTGGCTAAAAGTCTATCTCTCCACTACCACTATCATCCTTTGCTTCTGCTACTGTTCTCCAAACTCCACCGAGTTTGTGTCTTTCTTTGAATATCTCTCCTCGTGCCATAAGTCCTTGCTATCTTCTCACCCACATGACGAAGTTCTCTACATTGGAGACTTCAATGTACACTACAGTGAGTGGCTTCATTCTTCTCACACTGATGTGGGAGGAAGCGGGGCTCTTGCTTTCTCTATTACTCATGATCTGGAGCAAATTATCAAACATCCTACTCGCGTTCCTGATCGTCATGAACATGCTGCAAACACTCTTGACCTCTTTATTACTTCTAACCCTTCAAACTACTCTTATTCTGTGCTTTCCCCTCTTGGTAAATCTGACCACTCCATGATCTCTGTCTCTTCCATTTTCGCTCCCCACCACCAATCCCTCCTACTCAACGCCGCCTTTGGCACTTCAAGCGAACCCAATATGAAAATTTGCGCAACTTTCTCTTTGACTTCCCATGGGATGACTACTGCTTTCGCTCCCGCAACCCTGATCGGGTAGTTGTAAAAGTTGCCGAGATCGTGACCGCGGGAATGGAGGCGTACATCCCCTCTTCTACAAAAACTTTCTCTCCCCCTAAACCTTGGTTTGACCGTGCCTGCTCCATGGCTATCCAGACTAGGAATCAGGCTCACCGATCTTACCAAGCCTCTCCTTCCGATTTATCTCGCTCTGCTTTTATTATAGCTAGGAATTGCTGTAAAGCTCAGATTCGAAGGTCTAAGGCTTCCTTTATAAGAAGGAAAGTTGATGACCTTAACTCCTCTCCCACTGACAAATGCTTCTGGTCCTTAGCCAAAAACCTCTCCAAAAACTTCTGTAACTCAAGCTTTCCCTCTCTCATTCGTTCTGATGGTTCTATAGCTTGCTCTCCCACTGACAAAGCACTCTCTTTGGCTCTCATTTTTCTGCCAACTCTTACATCAACGATTCCAGCGCACCTGTTCCTCAGTCTTTTCCCTTCTCTAACCCTATGCCCTCCCTTATCCTTTCTTCACGCAAAGTTCATAAGGTTCTTTGCTCACTAAAGACAAACAAGGCATCTGGTCCCGATGGTATCCCTGCAAGGTTCCTTAAGGAGTTTGCAGATGAACTGACTCCTGTGCTTTGTTGTCTTTTTCGCCTCATTCTGTCAACCAGTATTTATCCTTCATTTTTTAAGCATGCTCTACATCAACCTGTTCCTAAGAAGGGTGACCGCTCTATTCCTTCTAACTACCGACCTATTGCTCTAACCTCCTCTATTGCTAATGTTTTCGAAACTTTGCTCAATGCTCACTTCTCGAAACGCCTTGAATCTAACTCACTTATCTCCGATCACCAGTACGGCTTCCGCAAGGCAAGATCCACTGGTGATCTCCTGTCCTATCTTACTCATGTATGGTCATCTTCTCTGAGGAACTATGGGGAATCCTTTGTCATCGCGCTTGCTACCTCTAAGGCTTTTGACAGAGTCTGGCACAAGGCTCTGTTGGCCAAACTCCCTGCCTATGGCTTTACCCCTTCTTTCTGTTCTCTGATTTCCAGTTTTCTTACTGACCATTCTATATCTGTAGTTGTTGATGGCGCAACAGCTAGACCTTTCTCTGTTTCCAGTGGTGTTCCACAGGGCTCTGTTCTTTCACCTACTCTCTTCCTTCTCTTCATCAATGATCTTCTACAATCCCCATCTTCTTCTCTTCTTCATGCCTTTGCCGATGATTCTACCCTTCACTTTTCCTCTGCCTTTTCTTCACAACCTTCATCTGTTACTCATAATCAATCTCGTATCACTCTTTCTTCTACTCTTAACTCCGATTTGCAAAGAGTATATGAATGGTGCAAACAAAATTTAGTTAAATTCAGTGCCTCCAAGACACAGTTTCTGCCTATCTCTTTATCTTCTTCTCCTCCTGATAACCCTATGGTCTTCGAAACTAATGAAATTTACCCTCTTAACTCTATCAATATATTAGGAATCCATATAGCCTCTAACTTATCTTGGAGGAATCACATAATTTAAATTTCTAAATCTTCATCCAAAAAATTGGGGGTTTTGTTTCGTTTTCGTTATTACTTTTCCTCATTACAGTTACTGAAAAATTTACAAAGGTCTTATCCGCCCCTGCTTAGAATACTGCTCACACATCTGGGGTGCTTCTTCCATTTCTTATCTTCTTGATAGGGTTCAATCTAAGGCAGTCAGACTCATTAATGATTCTTCTCTTACTTCTAACCTGGATTCTCTCTCTCTTCGCCGTAAGGTATCTTCCCTTTCACTTTTCTATCGCTACTACTTCCATCGCTGCTCTGATGAGTTGGCGAGTTGCATCCCTCCTCCACTGCCGAGGCCGCGTAACACTCGCTAACCGGCCTCATCTCACAGGTACTGTGTGGAGATTTGTAGCTCGCGGATTGGTCGGTGCAGCGACTGCTTCTTCCCATCTACCTCCAGACTCTGGAACTCTCTTCCTCCTTCTGTCTCTCCTAATTCTTATGATCTTTCATCCTTCAAAAAGCAGATCTATCGTCATCTCAGAGCCTAGACCTCCATATCTCTGGGTCCTCTTTACTTTGACTGTTTTTTTCTGTCTGTCGTTTTCCTTTGTGTGACATTACCTCGTCTCTGCCTTGTCCTTAACCTTTTTTTTTCTTCGTCTTGGTATTTTTTCGTAGCCGGGCCTTTATTGATGAGAGCAGTTTCTGCCTGTCCCGATGTCACACTCTTAAAAAAAATGAACTAATGGGCTATCCATTTGTGAAAACAAATACAGTTAGTGTAGCAAGCATCACGCATTTACTGTGAGAATATTTTTTAAGTGACCAAAGCCACTTCATAGTTTGAGTGACAGCAGATAACTCTACACAGACTTTAGAGAACAGAGTTAATTCACTGGCTATGCTGGTACCTCTATGAGGCTGTCATGGCACTCTGAAGGTCATACTGAACACCAGTGAACTTGGGGAAAATTGGAAAAATTATGCATTCAAAAGATGTGAATATTTTCCAATAAAATTACTGCATTCCCTAAAATTAACAGCTGATTCTGAAGGCTACGCATCAAATGCAACAGCAAAACAAGCTTACTTCCCATAATATATTGTCCTATTCCAGTATATGCATTAGCAATGAACAAAAATAACTTTCCCCATGTACGACACATCTATGACAAGTAATTTAACATTAAATATCATACATTCCCTCTTAGGGAGCATGATTTATGTAAATGGGGCTCCATGTCTCTTACACACTGGTACCTCCATTCAACTCACATTTCCAGATTTATAGGATGTATGGCACAGTATTAAACATCCCCGACGAATCTAAATTTTCAAAATATAACAAAGCTATGAAAATATTATCCACTATTTATACTGTATTCCTCTGTGTTCTGTTATTTTATGGGGAGAGAATGTTGTGCAACAAACGAAAGTCACATGCTAAGTAAACAGTAAATGGATAGGGCCATAATTTCATACCAAGAAAATTTATTTTTGCCGTAGGTGTCAGAATCCTATATATCGCCATTTCCAATATTTCTCAAAACCTTTTAAAATCACCTCATTCTCTGGTACAGTACCTTAAGGGAGAGTTTAAGTTAGTCTTGAAGTACACAGTTAGGTTATCTTGTTTTCATCTCTCCAGAAGTTTGCAAACTTGTATGATTTTCAACATAGGAAGGTCACTGGATGCGACATATTTCAGGTCGTCTATTGTCTCTACACCAACATTATTAGTCAAGCTGTCACACACGTCTATTAATATCAATGGGACAATGGTTGGAAGAATCCCCTGGATAGCGTTCTTAATCTCGTCGTCCATTATTCTATAATCTGCAAGTATTACAAATAATACTTTTGAAAATATGTACAGTACCAGTGAGCAAGTGACTCGCTAATTTTACCTACTTGGTTAATGTAGCTACCGGTATAGTTTACACTTATCTGATAATCAACTAATGTGTTATGATAAAAGGCACCCTCCACGATTTTTCATTTAATACCAAGTCACCTCTCTCATCATACATGTATACTTTCATTTTCCTCTAACACCACTCCACTCTGAATTGCCAAAGCAACATCACATATCCAAGCCTCATTCTCACTCTCATTTGTAAACTTATATCTTCCTTTCAATAACTCTCACCCTTGCCCCACTAGCTAATTCCATAAAATGCTTCTACTGCCTCAAAGAGTTTGCCCTATTCCATATGCTAGTATCTTTATCACCTCCTCTATGACTGCTTTCCTCTCTACCTGATGATATCCTTTTTGAAGGTCCACATATGCTGCACATATACAATTTTATTTCTTCAGTAACACAACACAAAGCCATTACAAAAAAGGAACAAAGACTATGGCAAATAGCCTGTTAATATGACTTGGTATGTTTTAAGGGAAAGTAATAGTGAAAGCAGGATAGTGTAAGCTACTGTGTTTAAAACAGAGGAATTTGATGAAGATTTTGGAATAAACATACACTGTACCTACAGAAAAAAAAGTGAACTTAGCTGCAAGATGGATTTAATGAGGAATTAGAAGCAGATAGTAGCTTGAAGTGTGCTGTGCACCAGGCATGATGGTCACAGAAATAAGATACAGCTACAGTGCAGGGTTGATGAGCAATTAGAGAATTGCAGATCACAGAGAAAACCAATATACACGTACAATTGTCTGCAGTAATAGATGGTACACTGGGGTGAATAAATATGCTCAAGCACTTAAGATTCATGACCATGCTTTAATTTTTGTAGGTGTGATACTATTTGCATCATCGAATTTATTGCTAGTCATACTTTTAGAGTTCTTAAATAAATTATTTCATACTAGCATGGTGGTACTTTTGCACTAAGGTGAGGGTTTAACAGGTATAACTCCTTGCAACTATATATCAATTGGGAGATGAAGAGGGTTTTGAGGATTTGTACTAGTATGTAAAGGTCTTACTACTGCGACATACTGCTGTTAAAGTAATGTGAGGAATAGCTTGTCTTGGAGGAATCACATAATCCAAATTTCTAAATTTTCTTCCAAATACTTGGGGGGTTTTGTTTCGTTTTCGTCATTACTTCTCCTCTTTACAGTTACTTAAAATTTATAAAGGTCTTATCCACCTAATGTAGTGGGAGGACGTGTACGCATTGAGCTCCCGATAATATTGCGTTTATTAAGTGACAGAGTTTAAATGCACAGCTATAAAATTAACGAAAGCATACTGAAATATAAATCTTCAAATTTAAGTCAGAGTGATTATTACAACTTTTGTGTTTAAAAAGATACAAAGAAAATTCATTATTATCTTATAACATATCAGAAACCGTTGAGAGTGTCTCTCCCAGTGTTACCGATTTCAACCACAACCTCTCGCGACCGACCTAAAAAGGACCTTTCTTAGGTGAACCTGCAGTTCCCCTCATACCGCAGTTTCCCTCCCATTCACACCAGAATGTCCTCATCGGAAAATGTTGACCTTTATGACCTTACGTGTGTAAATACTGATAATTTTCCCGAAGTGTTTATATCATCTCTGGACAGAATATTCGTATATTCACGTGAGGACATCAGAATGAATGAAATAAATGGTGAACTTGACAAACTCTTTCAACCTCAAACTTCGGTTGTAAAATCCATAGAGCCTAAAAAAACACACGACCTAGGAGACCTACATCGAATGATAGAAAGTCTTGCAGATAAGGTGAACATTTTGGAAGCAGATGCTGAAAAGGTGAAAGCCTTACAACACAAGGTGGGTTTACTAGAATCTGACATTGTCCTACTTAAAAGAGATAATTCTAGGTTGAAACTGCTATTAGAAACATCTCCACCTCTCAGTTCAGTGCTGTCACCTAACAACGATGATGTCCCTTCTATCAACAACCCTCAGGTTTTGCAAACTAGGTTTTCTGTCTCTACTCACAATTCCTTCAGTGCATTGAGTGATGAATGTGACAGTGGTAGTGAAGAAGAGGTAGATCCAGATAAAAGTGATAGCCATCAAGACAACCTGAATACACCATCTAGCATAAATAATCAAATCAGTAACAGGTTACAAAATAGTGATGAAACAACAGCGTCCTTTCCCACTACTCCTAGCAATACAACAACAGGCACTAACCAGAACAAGATTCTTCCCAGCACAAACAACCAACCTGGTAAAGAGTTGCAAAACAGCAAAGAAGATATAGAGTCAATCTCCACTACTCCTAACAACACAGCAACTGTCACTAACCAGGACACCCAAATTACATCTTCCAGCACAAATAACCAACCCAGCAATAGGCTGCAAAACAATGAAGAAAACAGAAAAGACAAAATAGCAGCAATCTCTATTCTAAACATTCCATCGAAGTCCTCTCCCCCACAGACACAGTTGCCAAATAATGCAAGTGCAAGGGTTACAGCTCAAATATATATTCGCATTCCTGGCAACCCCTTTGAGAGAGAGATACGTAATACACTGACAAATTAAGGCATTCCTTCTGAAGAAGTCTTGATTAAGGAGCTTTCTCGCACACCAAACTGGGTTTCCTTCGCAATAACGATATCGAAAGGATTTGAATATGTGCCTTACAAACTGAATCAATGGCCTACAGGCACAAGTGTCCAGCCATTTCGTGGGAGCAAACAATGGACACAACCTGGGTATTCTACAAAATATCCCAAACTACAGTCATACCAAAATAAACAGCAAAGAGCTAATGGAACAATCCCCTATACGCGAGACTACAGAAAGAGACACGATACAAACCTCTCTTATCGCCGTCCACGCACAAGAGACTTCTCCTGGAGTGATGGCTCTTACAACCCTAGACACTCACCTAGGCATACAAACTTTGGGAAGGCCCGATCATACCACGGCACGTACTCAAACCAGCGTTACACATCCAACGGCAGGTACAGACACCAGGATCCATGGGCTAACCCCAGAACACACTACAATGATGAATTCCCAGCAGAATCACACAGTCGAAACTACAACTATGACTATGGATACCACCCCAATGAAACATGGTAATACCTTGTCTCCTGCTGTTGCTGTTACTGCTGCCGATGTGAAAGTTACTTGTAAATATAATGATAGATTATCTGTCGTACATATAAATGCACAATCCCTGTTATCCCATATACTAGAAATTGAACATATGCTTGTACAAGAAAATATTGATGCTCTTTGCATTAGCGAATCATGGCTGTATCCGTCAATTAATAATGCATTTATTAATATTCCTTCATATAATATTTATCGCTATGACAGTGGTAGAGGTGGAGGTGTATGTTTATATGTTAAAAATTATTTGAAGGCCACTGAACTAAATCTTGAAACTGAGAAGCACGAAGGAGTGGAAGTTAAATGGATCTCTGTCCAACATAAAAAGTTTCCTTCTATTATCATAGGCTGCGTGTACTGCCACCCCAAAGCCCCGGTAACCTCTTTTAGCTATATTTTGGACGTTTTTAAGGAGATAATTTTAAAAAACAAACCAGTTTTTATATATGGCGATTTTAATGATGATCAACTAAAAAGAGAAAATAAAATGAGTAGACTTATTAAGAATTTAAATCTAGAACAGATTATAAATAAACCAACTAGAATCACTCCCACTTCAGTTTCCCAAATCGATCTAGTAATAACAAACTCCAAACATATGATAACTAAGTGTGACGTAATGCCAAGCCCTATAGCAGACCACGAGGAAATTGTAACGTCCCTAAATATTCGCAAACCAAAGAGACAACCAATCTTTAAAACATTCAGATGCTTAAGAAATTATTCACAAGAATTACTTTGTAGTTTACTTATGAATGAAGTACATAAATTAAATGAAATTCTATATACCGATAATATAAATATACAAGTAAGAATTTTAACCAGTGTCTTATCATCATGTATAGATCGATGTGCACCACTCGTGACAAGAGAAATATTTCGTCCCCCCGCTCCTTGGATAACAGATGACATAAAAAACATTATGAAAGAAAGAGACAAACTACAAAATGAAGTAAAACTACAAAGAGATAATATCCCATTAAGAGAAAAGTTTACAGAGCATAAGAAACAAGTAAAATCATTATTAAGTAACAGTAAGAAACAGTATTACAAAAATGAATTTCAAAACGCTAAAGGCAATATCTCTGATACATGGAAAATTGCTAAAACCATGCTTTCCAATAACTGTAATAAAAGTAGTAACATATCAATTATACCCGATGAGGTAGATGTAAGTGCTAAAGCAGAAGAGTTCAATATTTTTTTTCGCTGAAGTGGGGAAAAAAACCTTTGAAAAAACAAAAAAAGAAATAATAAATGAAATCAATAATAGTAATGGTGGTAATAATAATGATGATGGTAGTAGTAATAATAATAGAAATGTTGATAATGGTGTAAATAATAATGATAGTGGTAGTAATGGTAATGATAATAGTGATGATGGTAGTAATAATAATAATAATGTTAATCTTGAAGAACATAGTGCATTCAATAGAAGTAATGATGTCTTTAACCCTACTACAGTAGATTGTAATACAGTAATCTTAGTAATAAAAAATCTGAAAGACTCTAATGCATATGGATCAGATGGAATTTGTTTTCGTTTTATTAGAGATTCATTATTTGTAATAGCATATTATCTGACGGTAATAATCAATACTTCCATAGTTACCAATATTTACCCAGATTTATGGAAAAATCCCCATGTAATTCCTGGTTTTAAAAATGGAAATCCTGACGACGTCTCTAACTATAGACCAATCTCTTTACTACCAATTTTATCAAAGATACTTGAAAAGATTGTTGCAAATCAGTTAAGTGAGTTTCTTGAAAAAATAAACTTATTGCAAAAAGTCAACACGGTTTCAGGCCAAAATTATCAACCGAAACTGCCTTATTGAAAATATCAGATGAAATATACAAAAATATAGATAATAAGAAAATATCATTGCTACTACTACTCGATCTTTCTAAAGCTTTTGATAGTGTACACCATACCATCTTATTAGAAAAATGCAAAAAAATGAACATTGACCCAAGCTGGTTCGAGAACTATTTAAAAAACCGCTACCAGTCAGTCAGAATAAAAGATGTAGTTTCAAGTCGCAAGAAGGTATTGTTTGGGGTCCCTCAGGGATCGATCCTAGGACCTATACTTTTTCTAATATATGTAAACGATCTAGTAAAATATTTACCTAACTGTTATGTCATTCAATATGCTGACGATACTCAAATCTTAATTGAAGGAGAAATTAATGATTTAGAAAATATTATTCGTAGAGCAGAAGAAATTTTGTATATGGCTAAACGTTACTTTCTAAAAAATGGTCTGTTACTTAATGAAACTAAAACCCAATCTATTCTTATCGGATCCAGACAATTATTATCAGAAGTTGATGACAATCTTTATATAAATTTTAACGATAATACCATTAAGCCAATGAACTCGGTAAAGAACCTAGGTGTCTATTTTGACCGTTACATGAATTTTGAAATGCATATAGACGAAATTTATAAAAAAGTAATGGGAACTCTAATATATCTAAATAGGGTAAAAGACTCATTTGAAACATCAACTCGTATAATAATTGTCCAGTCCTTAGCTATGAGTTTAATTAATTACTGTCTCAAAGTTTGGGGATGTACAAATAAGACTCAATTACAAAGAATACAAAAGTTACAAAACTTTGCAGCACGAGTGGCTGTTGGCAATGTAAGAAAATACGAGCACATCTCTCCTGTTTTAAAAGATCTAGAATGGATAAAGATTAGAGATAAATATGTTTTTGATATATGTACCTTTGTTTTTAATATACTAAGAAACAATCTTCCTGATTGCTTGTATAATTTTTCTACAGTAAGCTCAGTTACCGGGTTAACTACCCGTCAAGGGGAAGATCTATTAGTACGAAGGTCTAAAACTGATATTGGCTCAAGAGATATAAACATTCGTGGACCTCATTTATATAATCAGCTTCCCAGAGAACTAAAAAATGCTGGTTCAGTGTATACTTTTAAATATAATCTTAAGAAGTTACTCTTAAAGGAAGATTTTACTTGTAAATTTTAATAGTAAACTCATCTTTATGATTTGTTTGTTTTAGTATGTCTATATCGTACACCACAGATGTCTATCTGGAATATATATGCATCTTATTTGAATACCCAATGTACTTTGGAAATAAAGATTTATTATTATTATTATTATTATTATGCTTAGAATACTGCTCACATATCTGGGGTGCTTCTTCTGATACTTATCTCCTCGATAGGGTTGAATCTAAAGCAGTCAGACCCATTAATGATCCTCCTCTAACTTCTAATCTAGATTCTCTCTCTCTTCGCCGTAAGGTATCTTCCCTTTCTCTTCTCAATTGCTACTACTTCCATTGCTGCTCTGATGAGTTGGCGAGTTGCATCCCTCCCCCACTGCCGAGGCCGCGTAACACCCGCCAAGCGGCCTCATCTCACAGGTACTGTGTGGAGATTTATAGCTCTCGGATTGGTCGGTGCAGCGACTGCATCTTCCCATCTACCTCCTGGCTCTGGAACTCTCTTCTTCCTTTTGTCTCTCCTAATTCTTATGACCTTCCATCCTTCAAAAAGCAGATCTATCGTCATCTCAGACCCTAGTCCTCCATAGCTCTGGGTCCTCTGTACTTTGATGGGGTTTTTTTTGTCTGTTGCTTTCCTATGTGTGACATTATCTCATACCTGCCTTGTCCTTAACCTTTTCCTTTTCCTTCGTCTTGGTATTTTCTCGTGCCCGGGCCTTTATTGATGAGGGCACTTTCTGCCTGTCATGGTGTCACACTCATAAAAAGAAATGGTGACATATGATACCGACACCCTAGATATGATCGGCATTTGAAGTCATGACAGTGGACAGTGAGTAATGAAGAGGTACCATATACACTGGTACCAACATAAGAAATATTTGAAATGTCAGGGAAAGAGGAGGGAATAGACTGTGGTGGGGTCAAACAGGCAAACAGAAATTCTATTAAAACGGTATGACACGGAAAGATGATAGCCATCAGAAGAGGATGGCAAAAAGTGTGTACCAGTAGGCTAGCTACCAAATCAGTGCTTGGTACTGGAAATTGGTCACTTCAGTAAAGTATCATAATATTAATCCATTAAAGGATGTGTAATACATGGTATGGGAGAAATAAGCAGTACTGGAGAGAAAGAACGGACAGAGGAAGGAAGGTAGTAGAAGAGACTAAAAGAGTGTTCAGTGACAATATCATGGAGGCTTTTCTATCATGGTCACCCCCTGGTTGGGAGTTCCCTGATGGAACAAGACATCACAGATAAATAAGTACAAACCTGCATGGTAACTCTAATGGATTTTGGACTGGGGTCAAAATCACTGTCTCTCCACTACATATAATATCGATACAACTTTCATCTGATTCCTACCCATCCTGGTCCTTGACCATCAGCTACTCTAATTCATCTTTTCCTTGAAGCTTCCGATATAAAACTTTTGTGATAAGTTTTCTATCTATCTTTTCCTTACTGCTTTTCCTGAAAAGAAAGCTGTGTCTTTTTACCTGCACTGGCTAGCAAAACAATGCAGTACAGGCAATTCACAAATATTTTATAACATTCTACTGTGACCCAATGTCTAGCACTTCATGCTAGCTACCCTATATCAATCATCCTTTTGTACTTAAGACACCTACCTAATTAATCTCAATCACAATCTACATTCCCAATTTTCTTTCACTATCACCCAACAGGACTACATACAATACATCAAAACTAATGTACTAGTACATACTGTATGAACATATCTAGTCTGCACTTTCACATAGCTACCTGCATCCTTATGTGTATGCATCCTCACAGCCATTCCCAATAAACTAAATCATGACCACATGGCAAGCATATTTTTTTTACTGTTACTATGCTAATAATATTGCTATATTTCTCATTGTTATTAGTACTGGTGTTACTTTAAAAATTTTGGTCGTAATTGTCACTTTTGTTTGCATTTGTGAGAAAAAATTTTAGGTGTGTTATCATTGCTATTATCACATTTTTTTTATTTTATTTTACAGTTATATATATATATATATATATATATATATATATATATATATATATATATATATATATATATATATATATATAATATATATATATATATATATATATATATATATATATATATATATATATATATATATATATATATATATATATATATATATATATATATATATATATATATAATATTTCGGTCAGTCATCTTATTATATCTTTATTATTGCAATTTTGCGATTTGTTGTTACTCTTGCTTTTAGTATTGCTATTCTCATCAATAATGTTATTATTGTTTTCACCAATGCTATTTTTTCCTTATTGCTAAGAATACTGATATAATTACCGTACTTTTTATTATCAGTATTGTTACAATAAGTGTTATTTTTACAATTTTAGTCATATTTGTTACTATTGGTATTATTTCAACTTTTTTTGATAATGCTATTAATTGCTACATTGATGGCAAAGCAAATTTTTAATCCATTGCACATTACCATAGGGAAGATACAGATAAAAGAGTGGGGGTCAATTCAGTAGGAAGAGTAGGCTGAGTTGGAGCTACACTACCTGGATTATCCTGACTTAACCAAATCTAACATACCTTGTCCTAACCTAAACTACTCTGATGTAATCTAACAATCATAGCCTAATCTAACCCAGTGGTTTTCAACCTGGTCTCGAGATGCTTTTGGGGTCACAAGAAGTTAGAAAAAAAATTAATAAAGAAATAGTATTATGGTCGACTTTTGTTTTAAGACTAAGTAAAAATAATTCTTCTCATAAATTTTAAACAATAAGAAATTGAATGTATAAATTTCGGTGCATAAAACCTTTTTTTTACCTTATATTTCATTATATTACCTTAACTAGTTACGAACTGGTATGCAACCTTAAGAATAACGCTGAAATGAGAGCCAGGTGGGACAATAGTAACACCATATATGGACCTTCACAAAAACCCAAACTAAATACTAGTCATTAGTGATTCCCCCTCGGCTGCACTAGGACTAACTTTCTATGATTCAGAAAGAAAAAAGGTTATGCTTTACAATGGTGTCATTAATTTTAAGCTAGCATTATTAGTTCTATAGTAACATTTCATGATGTCTAACTGTAGCTCGCATATTCCAAAGCCTTATACTCATTTCAGATAATGTTAAACCAAAATGTAATAAATGTGTTACCTCTACAATGCGTGTATTTTTAATAGTTATTTTATCATATTGTTATTCTTTTTCTATACCTACATCAACACCGAATATTCTTGGATATTCGTTACACATCTCTTACTATCCCTTTACATCTGACAAGTCAAAACACTCGCCATCTCTGCTTCTCTTTACTTTATGTTTTCTTCGTGCCCAGGCCCGATGAGGGCAGTAATTTTTTTTTGGGGGGAGTCCGTCCTGGTGTTACAAACCTAAAAAAAAAAAAATGATCCAGAGCATAGGCATGCAATGTGTATGTCAGAAGCGGGGATCACGAGTTTCTGATATTACTTGGGAGGTCAAGGGCCCAAAAAGTTGAGAACCACTGATTTAACCTAACGAAAAATTCATGTATCAAAATTCAGCTTAAAATCGAGAAAAAAAAAATCATTTATATCTCAATTAACCATTTCACTGGTAATGTCATATTTTTTCATCTTATTTTGGCGATCGCCAAACGATTTTATTCATCTAGGAAAGGAGCAAAAGGTCAGCCGGTTAAAAATAATCTTGATTAACTTTTCACTTTTGAATGCTGCACTTCATGAAGTTATTACTTAGGACACAGCAGAGATGCTGAACATTACATTACTTACGGTAGGAAGCATAAGTACCCTAAGTCAGTCAGAATTACTACTTGTTTGCAATCACTACTTACACGGGGATATCTTGGGAAAATCTTCAATGGGGCTCTAAATAAAGAAACTTACACACCATATGTAAAAAGTAAATATAAAAACAAGTGTGTAGAAGAAAGCGTAATGTATTTCGCTATTTCCTTTTCTGTTTTACCCTTTATTGTACCCTTTCTGTTTTACCTTTCTCCTGAAACATTCTCCTTAAAATAAAACACATAACATAAATATATAAATGACTCACCAGGTGAAGTTCTGCCTTCTCTTTGCCACAGTATGACAGAGATTATTTCGTTGCCGAAGTGTCACAGCAATATTCTGTTATGATTATCCTTGTAACTCACATAGCTAATTCAAAGTAATATTATCAATCCATAAATTCATATATTTTCGGTTCATCTCATTACTGTATTATGAAAATTTTTTATTAACTCTCAACTTTCCGTTACACAAAAATGGTGTCTGGCACCATTTCATTCAGTTGCCATACATTGCAACATGATTAATTTCATAGAATAAAAATATGTTTTATCATTTTTATGACTTTTAAATGATTACGAACGTTATGTTACACATTTATAAATGTTCAAGTTTTTCATAAAGTACAGATAGAAGATAACTAGCCTCAGTAGCAAAGATAAATTGCAGCATTTGACAGGATATGAGTATTTTAATTTACAGTACATTTTCTGTTGAAAAAAACAGAAAAGTTTCTATATACCATACCCAACATATCATAAAAATTACTGTATATTGGATTTACAGACATTTTCCGTTGAAAATAATTGAAAATTTCCTGTAAAAAAACAGATATTTTTTACAATGCACGTGAGTCTCGTTTCACTTTTTCTTCAACACTCAACTCCAATTTAATGAGAGTACCTGAGTGGGGCACCCAAAATTTAAGTTGAATACTATGATTCATGGACACAATTTCTGACTATTTCTTTATATACTTCTCCTCCAGATATACCTATTGATTTGAAAACAACGGAGTTTTTCTTTTTAGTTTTATTAACATGCTTAGAATTCAGATAAACACTAACTTGTTTTGAAGGAGTTACATAATTCATATCTGTTAAGGCGCATCTAAGAAATCTTAGAAGACTTATCAATCTCTGCATAGAATACTGCTCTGACATATGAGTTACTTCTTCCTTTAAGTTTGTCTCCTTGATAGGGTTGAATTTAAGGCCATCGGACTCATTTATCTACTTTTCTATTACTTCAAATCTTGGTGCTTTTTCTCTTCTCTTTTCAATTTTCTCTTCTCTCTCACTCTTTTTTATTGGCACTACTTCCATTGCTGCTGTGATAAGTTGGAGCGTTTCATCCCTCTCCAATTGGCCAGGCTGTATAACACTTGCCAAGCGGCTTCATCTCACAGGTACTGTGTGGAGATTCGTAGCTCTCTGATTGGTCAATGCAATCACTGCTTCTTGCCTCTCACTTCTGTACTCTAGAACTCTTTTCTTCTTTCTGCCTACCTTAATCCCATGGCCTTTCTTTCTTCAAAAAACTGATCTATTGCCATCTCAGCCCTAATGCTACCATTTTAATAGACCTTCATTTGTTCGAGCCCATCCTTTTCTTACTGTTTATCATTCCCTTATTTTGGCCTTGTCCTTGAACTGTTACTTTTTCTCTTTCTCAAAATGTTCTTGGTGGTCGGGAACAATGAGGGCAATTTTCTTTGCTAGTCCCGGTGTCACACTCATAAATAATAAATGAGAGGTTATCCTTTTCGCTATGAAAAGCATACCTACATAACGTGACTCTCTTAATGGTAAGGACTTTGATAAGAAGCATGATATGATATTGGTGTATTTTGAATATTTTTTTTCTTATCATTATCAATATATATTATAAAAAAAAGCGTATAATACAATGGGAGTTGATACTGCTTTTTAATGACTTTTTAAATTCATATGTAAAACTTTAAAGGTAAATTATCTTGCTTTTGTTTTTGTGTGTGTGTGTACTTTAGTCATATTCTCTCGAAATTTAAGAATGAAATCATAACTGGGAGCGAAAATAACTTAGTGAATTATCGCACTTTCATCTATAGTAAAGAAAAAACTTCCTATATTAAAATTATTTATAGTATTACCTCAAACCCTTCAAATTAACAAATTTGATACAAATGAGGGAATGAATTGCTGATTGTTGGTGATATTTCTTAAAGAAAAACATCCTTCATCAAAGAATAAGGAATGAAAGACATTATTTTTCTTTAGAATGTTTATCTTTTCTCAAAAGAAAAATGAGATAAATTCACATGTAAGACTTAAATTTGTTGTTGTTTATGCTATTGTTCTCTGCATAAAATATATGGATAATTATATTTACGTTTCTCCGTAACTCTAGCTGTATAAAAAATGAAAGATGGAAGATATATCCATATATCCATCCATATACCAAAGCCATATTTCTCCTAATAAGTGGATTGGCTGAGTCAAAGGATATATAAGTTGTATATAAATAATATTTTTTATATCCATGAGTTAAAATAAAAACGGGCTCTTGCTGAATTTGAATGATTTTCAGACTTTGATTTGTATGAATTGCATAAAAATGTGGAAGAGCACTTTTATCCACAGAAAAAAATGGAAGGTCATTTGTTTGCGTTAGCATAATTTTCGCACATTAGATAACATTTCATAGGTT
>JAXCGZ010011323.1:187500-202500 GCA_037179515.1 Halocaridina rubra
ATACCTGAAAATCTACTATGTTTGGTCCTGAGATGATATATAGAGTATTTGATGGAAGAATGGTCATTAGAGTTAGGAAAAACTGACGGAAGAAAAGAGTTCCAGAATCTGGAGGTGGAATGAGAAAAGAGAGTATTGCATATTGATGTCTGCAAGCTACAGATATCTACACAGTACCTGTGAGACAAAGCCACTTGGTGTGTGTTATACGGATTCGTCTGTGGGGGAAGGATGCAGCTCGCCAGCTCATTAGAGAAACTATGAAAATAGAACTAATTGAAAAGAAAAAAAGGCAATACCTTTAAGCGAAAATAAAAATGTAATCCACATTAGAAGTAAAATGATTGGTAATTAGGCGGATGATATTAGATTCATTCCCATCCAGGAGATAAACATAAATAGAAGCACCTAGATGTGAGAACAGTATTTTATGCAGGGACAGATAAGACCTATTTCGATCATTAGTAACTGAACAAAGAAAAATAATGACGAGAACAAAACAGAACTGCCAATATCTCGGATACGGTTTTAGATATTTGAATTATGTGACTCCTTCAAGACAAGGTAGATGCTATATGCATTCGTAATGCATAGTTAGAATTAAAAGGAATCATTTGTTCCTTTAATGAAACTGGGTTATTAGGAGGAAAGGAAGATATTAAAATAGCCAGAAATTAAGTTCTTGAGGCATTATATTTTTCTAAATTGTGAGTGACCCACTCAGGCATTCTCTGTACATCGGAAATGATTGATGAAGAAAGACTGATGTCGGGCAGAAGACCAAGGTTGTGAGAAGTAGGCAGAGGAAGAATGAACCGTTGTCAATGACGTGGAGAAGAGAGGAAAATGGGGACTGTAGATAATTGATGAAGAGGAACAGAGAAGATGAAAGAACAGAATCCTATTGAACACCATTGGCTATTGGGAATGAATTATATGTTGTGTAGTCAGCAACAACAAATATAAATCTAAATATAAATCTAACCTTAAGCAGGAAGTTCGTCTAACAGTCCCATGTGTCACACTGTCAAAAGCCTTAGAGAGATAACAAGGGTGACGACAATGGGTTCCCTTGGTTCTTTGGAGATTACCATACATGAGTAGATAGGACAAGAGGTCACTTGTGGATCTTGCCTTGAGGAATCCACACTGGTTATTATACATAAGCAATTAATCGACGAGATGTTTCAAGATATGAGAACTGAGCAGAATTTCGAGTACTTCAATGATTGCAGAAGTTAGGGCACTTGGTCAGTAGTAGAAAGGGATATAATGGTCACCCTTCTTAGGAACTGTCTAAGCTAGAGCTTGCTTCCAATATGAAGGATAGCTCCTGGTTGAGAGAATGAACTGAAAAAGACTGCAAAGCACAAAAGCAATTTCATATGAAAGTCCTTAAGGAACCTTGCAGGCATACTTACAGGTAAGAATCCCATGTTCGTCTTTGGAGAGAGAATAAATGAGGACATAGGGTTAAAGAGGGGTAAAGTCCAATTATCAGGTGTGCTTAAATCTCTTATGGAAGAGTTAGCAGAATAATGAGACCCAAAGCGAGTGGCTTTATCAGTGATGGAGGAAGCTATAAAGCTCTCAGGATAAATGAGGAGGGAAAAGTTTGAGTTACGGAAGTTTTAAAAGAGCTTTTTCGCTAAAGATCAGAAACACTGATCTGTGGGAGAAGAGTTCAGGCCATCAACTTTATTACTAAAGAAGGATGCCTTAGACATACGAATATAAACAGAGCAGCAGTTCGTAACTGTAATAAAAGAAGAACGATTAATATCAGAAGGAGAGGCTCTGTACAACTGGTATGCACAATCCCTGGTAAGAATAGTCATGAAAGAGGCACGGTCAAACCAAGGATTAGGTTAAGGAAAAGCTATGATTGAAGAGAGGGTGAATGCCTCAATTCCCAAAATTTATTTCATTAGATTTTGGGTGTCTTGGTAAGGGTTAAGGTTTCAAGAGCATTTCGTGCCTCGGAAAATCAAGAAGCGAGTTACGAAAATCATCCTGTTGTCTACCTTCATAGTGCCAAAGATGGTGGAGGAAATGAAGAATCGTTAGTGGGGGAGCGAAAGTGGAAGAAATTGAGGTATACGATTGGACAGAGCTGCAAAGAACTAAAAGTACAGAATATGAATGAATTGTATGTAGGATCAGAAGTAAAGAATAGGTTAATAATATTAGCTGCATGCTGCCAGTGATATAAAACACGTGTTGGATATTTGAATCGTCTCTAGATAGTGAGAAAGAAAGTAATGGAATCACTTCCCTCCCACATTGGTGTGAGCGATATGAAGCTACTCACTGTGATGTATACCGAAGTCTTCTATGTAAATAACTTCAGCCCATGGATGAGAAGATTGTGAGGACTCATGGCAAGAGCATAGATATTTAAACTAGGACACAAAGTCATTAAAGAATGTAGAGCAGCAGCAGAAACAAAGACATAGCAGTAGTGAGAAGAGAGATCTTCAGCCAGAGACCCTCCCTGTTTGGATATTCAAGGTCCATGAGCCTTCCAATAGGTGTCTAAGCTTATAGGAAAAGGATTGTGCCTGGAGGCACAAATGGACACCGTGTTAGCTGCTGCTGCTGCTATCACGTGGTACTAGGCATAGACACCTGCATGGGAGCCAGCATTATCCTAGTCACACCCACATTCTATGACCTTTGCCATTTACCTAATTGAAAGGCAAGCCAAATTCTAGTTTAATTGGTCTAGGCATATATAGAAGAACCTCCCACCTCTGCCTCTTTTTTGTATTTCACTGCTTGGTCGAGGTGTGGGAGGTAAAAGTAAACTTTTATGATTAGTTCTAGTTCAATCAGAGAGAGAGAGTAATTCCTAGTCAAGGCTACACGAGGTTAGGCCAAGTCCCCAGTTATCCATAGGTAGTCATCAGTCAGCAATCACGGCTGCTTTAGACTTTGTCTGTAGATGTAGAGACAGATAGAAGAATACCCAATTTTAGGAGTCTTTTGGAGGGTGCAGCTATTTTGTATGCATACTTCAATAATAAACACAGTCCATCATTCCAAGATCCTTGTCTTATTTAGCACAATATCCAATGGGTATATTTATGTATGGATGAAGTTAAGAAGAGTCCGTCATAATTTGGTGACGCAACAGTGGGATGGATTCCAAAGAATACACTGTTGGAGATACATTCTTCAAGCAAGTATCATCTCAAGATTATGTAGAAATGACCTCTACTAGTTTCAACAATATGACCGAAGGCATGCCACGTGGAGAGATGAAAGAACAGGACTCTAAGCTGTCCTGTGCATGGGAACTTGAGAATTCCTTGAGAAGAGCCTCCATTAAAGATAAATTACCTTAATTTGACAGGATTAGGGGAGCTTTTGCTGGGAATTGCTCGCAGACAAAAAGCTATTACTAATTAACTTGATAAATTTCGAATTGAGCATATTGACCCCTTTTCACCCATTTTTACCGTTTTTTAACCATTTTCACCCATTTTTACCCAATTTCATCAACTTTCAACCATCTTAGACCACATTCACCCATTATCACCCATTTTTACACATTTTCACCTGTTTTGACCCCTTTTTCACCCATTTTCACCCATTTTGACCTATTTTTAACCATTTTCATCCTTTTTCACCTTGTTGTAAAGTAATTTTACCCAAAAGGTGTACATAACATGACATTACCCATGTAATGTCAAGAGTGACCCAAGTGGTGTAATTGACATTTCCAGTGTGGTGTCCTGGGTAGAGTGTGTGTTTACAGAGAGATGACAAGATCTATGGTTCAACTCATAGGCCTCTCACACCTCTGCATCCCTTATCGATGGAGATCAGAAATGTCACACTTTTCTGTGTTGTTCTCACGAGACCCGAAAGCCAGCCTCCACCAATACATACATGTGTACTTGAAAAATACGTATGTAGAAAATACACATATAGGTACTTGTTAGAATGTTGCTTGTACCTAATTGGCGTTCCTTTAGACACGCCCCTCACACTATAAGTAATTGGTTGTAACTAGCCTCTCTGGAAGCCTATTGGTGGAGGCGTGCCCAAGCATACCATGCCCTGCCATTTTGGTGATACAAAAGAGTCAGAAGTAGTGAGAGAGCAGGAGAGAGTCTTGTGGGCATTGACACTTTAGCATTTACCCTAAGGGGGCGGGGAGCATTGAGCTGTAGAATAAGTGTATAACTAAATAAACTAAGGGTTAAGTCTATCTTGAATATCCATTATCACCTCGCACGCTGTAGCTATGGTTTGTCTGTAGTGAATATCTATACGACACTGGTGGCATACTGGTGGAACATATCTACGACTTCTGTTAAGATATTCAACTATGCAATAACAATAACCCTTATTCACCCTTTTTTATCCTTGTTCACCCCTTTTCACTCTATTTCACACTTGTTCACCCTATTTTATCCTATTTCAACCGTTTTCACTCTTTTTCACCCTTTTCATGTTTTTTCACCCCTTTTCACTTAATTTCCTTCCCCCTCTTTCACCTTATCCAAATTATTTTTTTTCATCCTGATATAGATGCTGAAAAAAAAAGTGTGATGCACCAATGGCTAAGCATAAGTATGAGTTTTTCATTACCTCCTTGAGTAAAACCTGGTTTTACTCAGGGAGGTATTGAACAACTCATACTTATGCTTTCCTATTGACGCATCTCTCTCTCTCTCTCTCTCTCTCTCTCTCTCTCTCTCTCTCTCTCTCTCTCTCTCTCTCTCTCTCTCTCTCTCGATAAATAAAATGGAAATAGGATGACTCTGAAGGGGCCTAGAAGGATCTCAAGAGGTCTGGAAGGACCTGGAAGGGTCTTGAGGGGCTTGGAAAGGCATGGTGGGGTCTGAATGGCCTGAAAGGGCCTGAAGGGGTCTAGAGTGGCCTGGAGGGGCCTGAAATGGTCTGGAAAGGTCTGAAAGGACCTGGAAGTGTCTGGTAGGTTCTGGAGGGGCCTGGAAGGGTCTTGAAGGGCCAGGAAGGGTCTGAAGGTGCCAAGAGGGTCATGGAGGGACCATGAAGGGGCTGAAGAGGCCTTGAAAGGTCAGGAGGAGCCTGGACTGTTTTTTGGGGGTATGAAAAAGTCTGGAAAGGTCTGGAGGGACCTGGTAGGTTCTGGAGGTGTTTGGGGGGGTCTTGATGGGTCAGGAGGGGCCTGGAGAAACCAAGAGGGGCCTGGATGAGCCTGGAGTGGCCTTCGAGGGTGAAGATGTCTGGATGGGCCTTGAAGGGTTTGGAGGGGCCTGGAATGGTCTAGAGAGGTCTGGAGTGGACCTGGAATGGTTTGGAGGGGCCTGTAGTTGCTGGGAGGCTCTGGAAGGGTCTGAAGAGGCCTGAAAGGGTTTGGAGAGGTCTAGAAGGATATAGAAGGGTCTTGAGGGGCCTGGAAAAGCCTGGAGGGGTCTGAATGGCTGGAAGGGCCTGGAGGGGTCTAGAGGGGCTTGGAGGGGTCTGAAAAGGTCTAGAAAAGTCTGAAAGGACCTGAAAGTGTCTGGTAGGTTCTGGAGGGGTCTGGAGGGGCCTGGAGGGTTCTTGAAGGGTCAGGAGGGGCCTGTAGGCCAAAGGAGGGTCCTGGAGGGACCATGGATTAATTTGGAGGGGCCTGAAAGGGTCTGAAAAGGTCTGGAAAGGTCTGGAGGGACCTGGAAGGGTCTGGTATGTTCTGGAGGGGTTTGGAAAGCCTGGAGGAGTCTGGAGGAACTAGGAGGGTCCTGGAGGGGCCATAAAGGGTCTGAAGGGGCCTTGAAGGGTCTGGAGGAGCCTGGATTGGTCTGGATTGTTTTGGAGGTGCCTGGAGAGGTCTGGAGGGGCATGAAAGAGCCTGAGAGCCTAGAGGGTGTCTATAGGGTAATGGATTTTCCTGGAGAAATATGGAAGTGTCTGGAGGGACCTCAAGGTGTCTGGAATAGTCATAAGGGGCATGGAGAGGCCTAAAGAGATTTGGAAGGGTCTTTAGGGGTCTAAGGAGATCTGGAAGTGTCTTAAAGGGTCTGGAGGGGCCTGGAGGGGCCAAGAGGGGCTTGGAAGAGTCTGGAGGTGTCTGGAGAGTTTCTGGATGGCTCTGAAGAGGTGTAGAGGTGCCTTGAGGGTCCAGGAGGGGCCTGTAAGGTCCAGGAAGGACCTGTAGAAGTTTGAAAGGGCCAGCAGGGGTCTGAAATGGGCTGGTGGGGTCTGGATAGGCTTGGATGGGTTTGAAAAGGTTTAGAGGGGATTGGAAAGGCCTGGTAGGGCATGGAGTGGTCTGGTAGGATCTGCAGAGGTGTGGAGGGCCCTGGAGGGGCCTGGAGAAGCTTGAAAGGGTCTGGAGATACCTGGAGGGGTCTGGAGGGGCCTTGATGGGTTTTAAATGTTTTGGAAGGATCTGGAGGGACCCGGAGGGGCCTGTAAAGGTGTAAAGGGACTCAGAAGGGTGTGAAGGGGCCTGGACAGCCTTGGAAGGGCCCGGAAGGGGCCTAAAGAGGCCTGTAGGTGACTGTAGGAGTCTTGAGGGGTCTGGAAGGGGATGGAAGGGCCTGGATGGCCCTGGAGTGGCCTGGAGGGACCTGCTAGGATCTGGAGAGGCCTGAAGGGATTTAGAAGGGTCTGGAGGGGCCTGGAAGAGCTTGGAGAGGTCAGAAAAGGTCTGGAAAGGCTTGGAGGGGTCTGAAGGTGCATGGAGGGTCATGGAATGGTCTGGAAGGGCCTTGAGGGACCTGGAAAGTCCGAAAGATCGGTTCCTGTCCAAGACCGAGAGTTTAAGCTGTTTACTGGCAGGAACTGCTGTGGTTGGACACCACAGTGGGGGGTTGGGGCTTGCCCTGGCTGACGAATACCCATTGTATTGAAATGGAAATAAAGTTTGTTTGTTTGTTTTTGTTTGTTTGAAAGGGTCTGAAAGGCATAAAGGGGTCTGAAGGGGCCTAGAGGGGTCTGATGGGGTTTGGAAGGGCCTGAAAGGGCTTGAAAGGGCCTGGTATGTTCTGGAAGGGTCTGCAGGGACCAGGAGGGACCTGGAGGGACCTGAATGTTTCTGGAGGGGTTTGGAGGGTCATGAAGGTGCTGGGGGTCCTAGAGGGAACCTATAGGTTTCTGAATTTGCCTGGAGGGATCTGGAAGGGCCTGGAGGGGCCTGAAGGGGCTATGAAAGTTCTGTAGATGATCTAGAAGGGCTTGAAGGGGTATGAAGAGCCCTATAGGGATGTAGAGTGGCATGGAGGCTTCTTGATGGGTCTAAAAGGACCTGGAGGGGCTTTGGAGGGTCTGGAATGGTTTGGAGGGGTTTGAAGGGGCCTGAAGGGGCCTGGAGAGGGCTGAAGGTGTCTTGAGGAGTCTGGAGGGGCCTGGATTGGTCTGCAGTGGACTTGTGGGGCATAGAAGGGTCTTTAGGGTCCTTTATAGGCCTGGAGGAGCATGGAGGACCTGGAAAGGTCTGGAGGTTTCTGGTGGGGCCTGGAGGGAGTTGGAGAGGCCTGGGAAAGGGTCTGGGGGTGCCTGGTGGGGCCTGAAGGGGCCTGGAGAGGCCTGGAGTGAATTATCCGGAGGGGCCTAGAGGAATCTGGAAGGTTTTGTAGGGGGTGGAGGGACCTAGAGTGGCTTGGAGAGGCCTGGAGGTGTCTGGAGGGGCCCGGAGGGCCTGGATGGGTCTGGAGGTGTCGAGAGGGGCCTGGAGGGTCTGGAAGGGTCTCTCTCTCTCTCTCTCTCTCTCTCTCTCTCTCTCTCTCTCTCTCTCTCTCTCTCTCTCTCTCTCTCTCTCTCTCTCTCTCTCTTTCGTGTTTCTTTTTCAGCTACATGCTGACGCTGTACTGGCGAGAGTCCATTGAGCTTGTCAGAGGTAGAAAAGCACGTTTCCACTCGTATTGCGAAATTAAATAGTGTGCAAATATAGTATTTCGTTATGAATTGAAGCATTAATACCTATCATACCATAAAGGGTCTGAAAGGCATAAAGGCATAAAGGGGTCTGAAGGGGCCTAGAGGGGTCTGATGGGGTTTGGAAGGGCCTGAAAGGGCTTGAAAGGGCCTGGTATGTTCTGGAAGGGTCTGCAGGGACCAGGAGGGACCTGGAGGGACCTGAATGTTTCTGGAGGGGTTTGGAGGGTCATGAAGGTGCTGGGGGTCCTAGAGGGAACCTATAGGTTTCTGAATTTGCCTGGAGGGATCTGGAAGGGCCTGGAGGGGCCTGAAGGGGCTATGAAAGTTCTGTAGATGATCTAGAAGGGCTTGAAGGGGTATGAAGAGCCCTATAGGGATGTAGAGTGGCATGGAGGCTTCTTGATGGGTCTAAAAGGACCTGGAGGGGCTTTGGAGGGTCTGGAATGGTTTGGAGGGGTTTGAAGGGGCCTGAAGGGGCCTGGAGAGGGCTGAAGGTGTCTTGAGGAGTCTGGAGGGGCCTGGATTGGTCTGCAGTGGACTTGTGGGGCATAGAAGGGTCTTTAGGGTCCTTTATAGGCCTGGAGGAGCATGGAGGACCTGGAAAGGTCTGGAGGTTTCTGGTGGGGCCTGGAGGGAGTTGGAGAGGCCTGAAAGGGTCTGGGGGTGCCTGGTGGGGCCTGAAGGGGCCTGGAGAGGCCTGGAGTGAATTATCCGGAGGGGCCTAGAGGAATCTGGAAGGTTTTGTAGGGGGTGGAGGGACCTAGAGTGGCTTGGAGAGGCCTGGAGGTGTCTGGAGGGGCCCGGAGGGCCTGGATGGGTCTGGAGGTGTCGAGAGGGGCCTGGAGGGTCTGGAAGGGTCTCTCTCTCTCTCTCTCTCTCTCTCTCTCTCTCTCTCTCTCTCTCTCTCTCTCTCTCTCTCTCTCTCTCTCTCTCTCTTTCGTGTTTCTTTTTCAGCTACATGCTGACGCTGTACTGGCGAGAGTCCATTGAGCTTGTCAGAGGTAGAAAAGCACGTTTCCACTCGTATTGCGAAATTAAATAGTGTGCAAATATAGTATTTCGTTATGAATTGAAGCATTAATACCTATCATACCATAAAAATAGAAATCTATATACCTTGGTTGTTGGGGGGTAACCGACATAAAAAAAGAAACAATAAGGGGATTACTTTGCTATGGGCAATGACAAGGGAGCTAGCGACCGTTCAGATGGGACTGCTGGTGTGCCACAGCCCATCCACCCGGCTCTTCCACAACCTGTGTCGCTTCTTCACAACTGCCAACTCCCCTACTGCCCCTACCACAGGGCTACGTCTGTAAGATGCATCCCCGTGGTAAAAGCAAATGCCCATCAGAGCTGCGCCACAATTGCTCACCACTCATTCCTATTCCTAGCATGCTCACTTGCTTCCCTCACATCCATCCTCCTATCATTAAGGGCTCTCCTTACTCCATCCATCCACCCAAACCTAGGCCTCCCTCTAGCACTTCTCCCTTCAACTCTCGCATTCATCACCTTTTTCAGCAGTCTTTCATCATCAATCCTTTCCACATGGCCAAACCATCTCAGAACATTCATATCTACTATGTCTGCAAACTCTGTCCTCACACCCGTTCTTGCTCTCACCACTTCATTCCTAACCCTATCCAACCGAGATACACCAATCATATTCCTCAGGCATTTCATCTCAAACACATTTACTTTCCGTCTCTCACTTACTTTCATACCCCATAACTCTGATCCATACATCACAGTTGGCACAACCACTTTCTCATACAAAACTTTCTTAACATTCATTTCCAACCCTCCATTCTTCATCACTCCTTTCAACGCACCCAACACTTTACATTCTTCATTCACTCTGTGACACACATATGCTTCCACTCCACCATTTGCAGCTATAACCGAGCCTAAATACATAAACTGATCAATTTCCTCAAGTGTCTCTCCAGTCAACATAACATTTAATCCAGCACCATCCTCATTTCTTGTACACCTCATAACCTTACTCTTCCTACATCCTTCTCTCACACCACAGTATCATCTGTAAACAGCAACTGATTCAGCTCCCACTCGTAATCATCCCCATCTATGATTATCAAACCTAGACCACGCACTCGCTCATTCACCTCTCTTACGACTCCATCGATATACAAATTGAGCAGCCATGGTGACATCACACATCCTTGTCTCAGTCCCACACTCACTGGAAACCACTCACGATAAAGTATCACTAAGTATAAAATGGAACCGATCAGGAGACGGGAAGATACGAGCTTTGGGCTCTTTCCCGTAAACACAATTAGGTAATCACAATTAGGTAATCACTCACTTCATTCCCTACCCTAACACAAGCTCTACTGCCCTCATACAAACTCTTCACTGAATGCAACAGTTTACCATCAATTCCATATAACTTCAAAACATTCCGCACTGCCTCTCTATTAATTCTATCATACACTTTCTCAAGATCCAAAATTGCAAAATACACATCCTTATCCCTTGCTAAATATTGCTCACATAACTGCCTAACTATAAAAATAGAAATAGATGTATAAATGGTTTCACTATAATTAATAAGATGACTTTCTATTGAATTCCCTCCCCATTACATCAAACACATGGAATGGCCTGTAAATGTAATTTCGTTGCTTGTACATTACGTCATTGACAGCAAATCAAAATCACGTATTTTTTTAATGATTTCATTTCTAGCCAATAAGAAACCAATAAAATAAAGCGTGGGGAAAATTATTGTAGGAGAGCTATTGCACATTTTAGAGGCTTTTTAGTTTAGATTTGGTTTAGTATGGTGCTTAATAAGTGTATTTTTTCTTTTATATAATTTCTTACGGATAAACAAGCTAGGTTTCTTTTGTCACCCATATAAAATCGCATTATTCACGTTTTCTTTGGTGTATTTAGGTACGTTTTCTATTTTTAGTGAATTTTCTCGTGATCTGTGGTCACCGAGATAAACTGGTAAAGCTCGTGACTTTGAGTAGTTATCTCGAGTGTTCGTGGCCCACCACGGTCTGCAGTTGGAAAGGATATTCACTCAGGGTAACAATCACACCATGTAAAGCCAAAGTCCTTTGTAAGAAGGCACCATCATAGCCCTAAGTAGAAAAGAGAGTCCATAAAGTAAAACCAATCATCATCATTCTTCCAGCCTCTCCTTTTCATTGTATTTATAAATCTCGTATTTCTGCCTTGTCTTTAACCAGCTGCTTTTTCCCCTTATGTTTTATTTGTAGCTCGGGCCCGATAAGAGACATTTCCTTTGCTTATCCCGGTGTCAAACAATGCCATTTTAACTTGATATAAGGAGTTTTATATCAGTCAGTCGCTTCAGTTTGAACTGAAAATAAGTTATTGAGAGCTGATAATACATGAGATAATCCCATTTCCTGATTATGTATTTGATCCATTCATTTCATTTCAGTTTAGTTCATGTTAGGCAGTGCTTGAGTGAGAAAGTACATTTGACGTCCATTCCTCAACATTTTTTAAAGTATACTTTAAGTACTTTTAAGTAGATATTTTGATATTGTACATCATCAGATCATAGTACTTTGCTATTGTTAATTGTTAATATAAAATATTCTCTGTACTCTTGATCTTGTTGATGTCTATTTCATGCATACATCTGATTTATATTATTTTATTAATATATTTGGAATCAAGCAAAGTTAAATTATCTCCTAATTTTATCTAACCTAACTTAGCCATTTGTGAAGATTTTGATGTACAGAGAGTCGTTTTATTTACTTAATTCGTTACTGGAAATTACTGAACACCTAATTTTACTCCTTATCAAGTTTTTCTGGTGAAGAAATGTTACCCGAATTTCACATAAACAGTGTATATATTGAGATTTCATATATATATATATATATATATATATATATATATATATATATATATATATAGATTGTATAATGGTTTTTTAGGCATTTATACTAACAGGAAGTTAGCGATGGACGTTCTCTCTCTCTCTCTCTCTCTCTCTCTCTCTCTCTCTCTCTCTCTCTCTCTCTCTCTCTCTCTCTCTCCTCAAGTGAAAGCAGAAAATAAAATTGGTTATAATGCTTTCGTGAATCAGTAAAAGAACTGAGCAACGATGGTAGTTTAGCGTGTAGGGTCTTGCCTCTGCGTTTGTTGAAGCGTTTATCCTCTTATAGTTCTCTTTCCCTCCACCGCTAAAGCCTCTGAATTAAATGCTAAAATGAAGCCACGAGTGAGGTTGGGGAATCTGTAATATGAACATAGTGGCATTCAGTTAGAATGCGTTCATTCCTAAGTATAGCAGATATAAGCTATAAGGTTGGATTCCTTTTACCTTCAGTGGTGTGTAGTTGGTAGCGCCTTGACTTAGTAATTATAAGTCCTAGGTTCGAGTCCCGGTCGGGGTAAAAAATTATTCATGTCTTCACATATGTAATGTGCTTGCTTGGTTATTGTATGACCCGAATGAGATTGGGAATTGAAATAAATGCTAAAATGAAGCCACGAGTGAGGTTGGGGAATCTGTAATATGAACATAGTGGCATTCAGATAGAATGCGTTCATCCCTAAGTATAACAGATATAAGCTATAAGGTTGGATTCCTTTTACCTTCTGTGGTGCGTAGTTGGTAGCGCCTTGACTTAGTAATTATAAGTCCTAGGTTCGAGTCCCGGTCGGGGTAAAAAATTATTCATGTTTTCACATATGTATTATGCTTGCTAGGTTATATATATATGCAGCATTTTCCCTATGTTTTATTGGGTCGCTGTTTGCACTACCCTGTTGGAGCTTGTGTTGGTATAGCTTAATTTTACGGCCGCATGCTCTTCCTGGCACCGACGCTTACCGTGATCTGGGCTTGGAACCGGCACTAAGTTGAGATTGATTTGTTCCCCCAGTGGATTCTTGAATGGGCCACCCACCAGAGGTTGGGTCTTACCTTGTAAAGATGCAGTTGAGAATATAAATATTAAGTCTCAAAAAAATAATATACAATTACGTATGGTGCAGTGAATATAAACTTTATATATATATATATATATATATATATATATATATATATATATATATATATATATATATATATATATATATATATATATATATGTGTGTGTGTGATTACCTAATTGTGATTACCTAATTGTGTTTACGGGAAAGAGCCCAAAGCTCGTATCTTCCCGTCTCCTGATCTGTTCCATTTTTAGACTTAGTGATACTTATCATACCTGTCCTTAAAACTATGGATTGAGATAGCATTAACTACCTCCTCGCTTAGCCAATTCCAATTATCAACTACTCTTACACTGAAAAAGTATTTCCTTACATCCTGCAAACAAGTTTTCTTACGAAGCTTCAAACTATGACCTCTAGTTCTAGAGCCAGCCATATCGAAATATCGATCCCTATCCACTCTATCATAACCATGAAGGAATTTAAAGACTGTCACAATATCCCCCCTTACTCTTCTAGCTTCGAGTGATGGCAAGTCGAATTCCCTCAGCCTCTCATCATAACCGAGATTGCGTATTTCTGGCACCAGTTTCGTGGCATGTCTTTGAACTTTTTCAAGCTTAGCTATGTGCTTTTTCAAGTGCGGATTCCAAAAGGGGGCTGCATATTCGAGTTTTGGCCTCACATAGGTTACATAAATATTTCTGAACATTTCCTTGTCCATGTGCCTGAAGGCTACCCTTACATTTGATAAGAATGCATATGCTGCCCTTACTACGCCATTTATATGTATTTCTGGAGACAAATCTGCCAGTATGTTTACTCCTAGATCTCTCTCATTTTCTGTCTCTTGAAGTTGTACTCCAGCCACCGAGTAGTCAAGCTTGGGCCTTCTTGCACTTGTACCCATTCTCATTACCTTACATTTTGAGGTATTGAATTTCATTAGCCACTTTTCTGACCACTCATGCAGATTATTTAGATCCTCCTGAAGTTCTCTACCATTGTTCTCGTTTTTTACTTTCTTCACAATCTTTGCATCATCTGCAAACATATTCATGAATGAATTTACAGACTCTGGTAGGTCATTTACATATACAAGGAACAAAAGTGGCCCGAAAACTGAACCCTGTGGAACTCCACTACTAACTCTTCTCCATTCAGACACTGAGTGTCTTACTCTAACCCTCTGTTCCCTTCCTTCTAAGTAAGTTTTTATCCATTCCAAGACATTTCCACCTATTCTAGCCATTGATTGCAGCTTCCTAATAAGTCTCCCATGTGGAACAGTGTCAAACGCTTTCTGGAAGTCTAGGAATATGCAATCTGCCCAGCCCTCTCTTTCCTGTAAGATTTGGCTTACCTCATCATAAAATTCTAATAAGTTTGTTACTGTTGATCTTCCTTCTCTGAAGCCATGTTGCCTCACAGACAAAAAGTTGAAGGATTCCAAGTGAAGAGAGATATGTTTCCTTAGTAGTTTCTCCATAAGTTTGCAAACTATGCTGGTCAAGGAAACTGGTCTATAGTTCAGAGCCGTATCCCTCCTTCCCTTTTTGAAGATAGGTATCACATTTGCTTGTTTCCAGCATCTTGGAATCTCCCCCGACTCCAGTGACTCCTTAAATATGATACTTAGTGCCACTGATATTGTGTTTGCGCATTTTTTAAGCACATGAGGGGATATGTCATCAGGACCTGTAGCTTTATGAACATCTAAATCCATCAGCGCTTTGCATACCTCTGTGGCTGTAAGGTTGATGTTCTCTAATACCGGCCCTTGAGCTTCTATCACTGCAATCTGAGGGGGTGGGGTATTTTCTACTGTAAATACTGACTGAAACTCCTTGTTCAATTCTTTGCAGATCTCTTCGTCCGTCTCAGTGATGCTTCCATCCGCTCTCTTTAGCCTTAAAACCTGTTCTTTTACCTTCAGTCTTCCTCTGATAAAGCTGTGGAAAAGCTTGGGATTTTCTTTAGCCTTCCTGGTGATGTCCCTCTCATAATCTCTCTCTGCCTCTCTCCTTTTACTTAGGTAGTCATTTCTTGCTCTTTTGTAGGTTTGCCAGGCATTTATGTTTTTTCTCCTCCTATACCTTTTCCAGCATTTGTCTCTCCACTCCTTAGCTCTTTTACACCCATTATCGAACCATTTCTCTCTGGCATGAATTACACCTACTTTGG
>JAXCGZ010011323.1:210000-225000 GCA_037179515.1 Halocaridina rubra
TTGCGTAGGCCATATCAGCATAGTTTTAATGGGAGGTGGGTAGCCATTGAAATATCTATTGAGGGATATTTTTGAGAAAATGATTCTCCACCTGCCCAGATATGGTTGAGATGCCAAGTTTGTTTTATTTTTGTTTCATCCCCTACTCCGCCAATGAGATTATTATTCGATTTCCGAGAATTCCAAGATAGATATTACGCGATAAAGGACGTGAATCTATGAATGATTATTTTTTTTTTGCTAGCTGCAGTATATACATTATTTGTCCAAAGAAATGTGTTAGATATATAAAATAAAACTTTGGAAGTTTTAGCCATGATAATGTTTATCAAAATTATTTCAGCTTGGTCATGAAGAAAGAGTGTGAGCTGACACGAAATGACAACAAGAATGTTACACAGCCGTTTCCCGTATTTGAGAGAGCAGAAGTTGATCCAGAAGCAAAAGGAACAGGGGAGAAAACAGCGCCCACATGCGCACCCCCGTAAAAGCTAGTCAGCCACAGCCCTGAAGGCAAACCTTGGGCAGTATAAGAGCAGGAAAAATAAAGTAATAAAAGGGAGGGTAATAATAAAAGTACCCAACCGTGCATAAGTATGAGCAAACAGACAGAACAGTAATATGTCGAACTTCTCCCTGTTCTGGAGGAAATTCTGTTGTATAGTAATTCAAATAAGTCAAATTCGAGATAGTAAAAGAATATATATATTTTCTGTTTTAATTGTTCATGTACAACTCCTTACGAGATTATGAAACTTAAGCAAAATGCATTCTTTAATGTTGCGAATGAAATATACTTTTTGTTTTATTATTGCATACACAGAGACAGACTTCTTATATTTTTTCAGATACCCGTTTTTGTTATATAGTTTTTTGTGTGAAGAAAAATCTTTAATATCTTTATCCCTTTGATATATATTATAATTAAAGAGTTTTAAAAAAGATTATCTAGAGATAATTATTGTTAATCACTATCATTGTCACGAATTTATAATTACAGTTGAGCTAACTAAGATAATTGAGATTCTCAGAGATTATATGTTGAGTTTTAAATTTAAAATTAATGATACTTAAGTCCTTTTAAGACGCTTGTTAAGAAAAAGATATTTGTACTTTTGTTGATAGTAGTAGAGATAATGTCACATATGATTTGAATATTTTGCTTTAATTTCATCAGAGAGTGTGTACTTCGACTCAACCCTCTGATTTATAGCAAGAAAAAGATTGTCATTATAGACAAGGATGTGTATGCTATTACAGTAAAGTCCTGGACAATATTAAACAGAAAGGAATGAATTTATGCTTCGAAGTTTCTGCAGTTGTACACTAAGTTCTTTTGTTTTTGTTTTTTGTTAATTGGGAAATAAAAATAGCCCTCTGGCAATAAACGTAAAACTCTATCAATAGTCATTGCTCACGTTGGTTCACTTTCGTTTGTTTATTTATTAAGAACATAAGAACATAAGAATAGAGGACACTGCAACATGCCTACTGGCACACACGAGGCAGCTCCATTTAAGAACATAAGAACATAAGAATAGAGGACACTGCAACATGCCTACTGGCACACACGAGGCAGCTCCATTTTTGAATTGTATTTTCAGCATGTCTAACCTATTCTATTCTACTCTACTTATTTATTCTGTTTTTCTTTTTATGATTTTTCTAATAAGCACTAACCTATTCATACCCACCCTACCTCTGTCATATGTCTATCTAATCTACATTTGAAGGTGTCTAAGGTATTGGCATTTACTATCCTACTAGGAAGCTTGTTCCATGCATCAGCTACTCTATTACCAAACCAATTTTTACCAATTTCCCTTCTGAACTTAAATTTATCAAGCTTAAATCCATTATTACGAGTTCTGGTTTGATCATGAATTTTTAAAACTTTATTAATATCTCCCTTGTTAATCCCTTTAAACCATTTATACACTTCAATCATATCCCCCCTAACTCTTCGCCTCTCTAGAGAATGTAGATTAAGTTTTTTTAATCTGTCCTCATATGGTAGATTTCTGATATTGTGTATCATCTTGGTCATTCTTCGTTGCACTCTCTCCAAGGATTCAATTTCCATTCTATAATAGGGTGACCAGAATTGCACAGCATAATCTAAATGGGGCCTAACTAATGCAAGATAGAGCTGCAAAATAACTTTTTCCGTCCTATTGCTGACGCTTCTTGAGATAAATCCTAAAATTCTGTTTGCTTTATTTCTGACTGCTGTGCATTGCTCTCTTGGCTTAAGACTACTACTCACAAGAACTCCCAAATCCCTTTCACACTGAGAACTCATGATTTCATGGTTATTTAGCTTATAACTAGTATTGTCTTTTATAGTACCCATTTTAACTACTTTACATTTTTCAACATTAAATTCCATTTGCCATTTGTCCGACCATTCAGATAATCTATTTAGATCTTCCTGTAAAGCATGAATGTCTTCTTTTCCATTTATAGTTCTACCTATTTTAGTGTCGTCTGCGAATTTACTTAGGTTACTACTGATATCCGAATCCAGATCATTTAGATATACGATGAATAATAGAGGACCCAGTACCGAGCCTTGTGGTACCCCGCTTGTAACCGAGCCCCACTCTGATTTCTCTCCATTTATGCAAACCCTCTGTTTTCTGTCTTTTAACCATTGTTTGATCCATCTGAGAACAGCTCCTCCTATACCATGAGCTTCCAGCTTTTTAACTAATCTTTTGTGAGGAACTCTATCAAAAGCTTTGCTAAAATCTAGATATATTGTATCATATTCTTTGCCACAATCTACTGCCTCGTAAACTTCTGAATAAAAAGACAGTAAGTTTGTAAGGCACGAAAAACCCTTAAGAAACCCGTGTTGTGAAAGTTTTATCAGTCTGTGTAATTCTAGATGTGCCCTTATTTTATTTGCAATTATGGATTCTAGAATCTTACCCACTGTTGACGTTAAACTTACCGGCCTATAATTATTCTTTTTAACACGTTCTCCTTTTTTAAATATTGGTACCACATCTGCCAATTTCCACTCCATGGGTACCGATCCTAATTTTATTGAATTATTAAATAATGCAGTTAGAGGACAACTAAGCTCTTCCTTGCATTCCTTTAATATTCTAGCATATATTCCATCAGGTCCCGGAGATTTATGAGCCTTTAATTTATCTATTTCTTTTATTACCTCCTCTCTCGTAATATTTATTGAACTAAGTATATTATCGGGACTGTCTCTGTAAATGGATTCTACTTCCGGAATATTTTCCAAGTTTTCATTTGTAAATACAGATAAGAAATAATCATTTAAACATGTACACATCACTTTATCGTCATCTGTGATATGGCCATTGGCTACTTCAATTGGTCCGACTTTTTCCTTAAATCTTGTTTGATAATGTTGATAAAACCCTTTAGGATTTACTTTAGCTTCTCCTGCTATTCGAACTTCGTATTTTCTTTTCGACTCTCTAACTATCTTTTTAACTTCCCTGTTTAACTGTATATATTGCTGCCTCACCTGCTCTTCACCTCTTTTTAGTTTCCTGTATATTCCTCTTTTAATACCTATAAGATTCTTTATTCTATTGTTCATCCATTTAGGGTCATTTTTTCTTGATCTGCAATGTTTCATGGGAATATAGTCTCTCTGACTATTCTTAAGAGTCATGACAAAATTGTTATATTCCTCATCCAAATTTATATTAACTGACGGGCTGCTGTTCTTTCCTGTGAGAGAATTTAATGTATTGATCTTATCTTGTGATAATCCTTGGCATGTGGTACTCAAATTTCGGGGTAATCCGCTACCTGCGACCTGACCTGCTGGATTAACTACCCACATCTGTACCCCAGAAATCCCTTCCCATACCTCATTAGATAATTTAGTTTTTAAGCCCTCAAAATCTCCTGCTCTAAAGTTTGGAACAATATTCTTATTTTCCTTTATAGTTTCCTTGAAAATTATGTTAAATCTAATGGAATCATGGTCACTGTTGCCCAATTTTTCACCAACTTCTAAATTTGTAACCATATTCTCTCTATTACTAAGAACTAAATCTAGTGTATTCACCCCCCGTGTTGCTTCATGTACATGCTGAGAAAGGAAATTGTCTTCTACTACTTCCAAAAACTCCTTAGAGCTACTATCACCTGTTATGGTTTCCCAGTTAATATGTCTAAAATTAAAATCGCCTACAATGCAAACTCTATTTGACCTGCTCACTTTAGAAATTTCATCGTATATAACTTGCGACTCTATATTATCTAGATCAGGTGGTCTGTAGACTACTCCTACAACTAGACTTTCTATATTATTTTTAATTTCAACCCATAAGGTTTCTGAATTTAGATTTGTCTTAATTCCAGACTTAATGCAGCTTCTGAGGCTATCTTTAATATACATAATTACCCCTCCCCCTCTTTTATCTGCACTACGATCAGCATTATAAAGTTTATATCCTGTAATTATGTACTCAGCTTTAAGGTGTTTGCTTTCTAATTTAATCCAACTTTCACTAATGCATATTATATCCGGTCTCTCACTACATACTATGGCTCTCAGTTCTTCTATCTTGTTACCTAAACTACGGCTATTTGTATAATATACTTTTAAACTTTCTCTAGCTTCACCCTTCTTGTGGCTATTCTTTTTGTTAATATTTGTTCTATGTAACAAATGGTTCTTATCCTTAGACTCCCAGTTATTTGACCCACTATTTACTGAACCCTTACTGACTAATTTCTCTGCACAAGTATTAATCATTTCATTATTTGTGTCTAACAAAACCCCCCTACCTCTTTGTCTATCATACCAGCCAATACCGAGACACCTGAATTAGAAAGATGCACTCCATCCCTTGCATACATATGCTTACGACTAGTGAAGTGATCCCACCCGTCTATAAAACCTATATTATTCTCCCGACAGAAGACTTTCATCCTAGCATTTACTCCTATAGCTCGAGACCACCACTCTGAACTTTGGCTAAGCCTAGGGAGAATACCACACATCACAGGAACTGCACCCCTTTTCCTAATCTTATTCAGAGCTTGTCTATACAACCTAATCAGCTCTTCACTTCTACCATCCTGCACGTCATTTCCCCCAGCTATCAAACAAACAACATCTTTTTTCTCAATCCAGCTATTTATTGACTCACCCACCTTCTTCATACCTGCTCCAGGGAAAAAATATTTTCCTCTAACTCTATGCCTGAGTTTCCTGTCTACATATCTGCATAGTGAATCCCCTACAATTACCAAAGAACGAGACTTATCCGGAGGATGGGTTACTCCGACCTTGGGAGACTTACCTAGGCTCTTGACCTGAGAGCTTTCCCCACTTCCATTTTTACGATCGCTAGTACACCTATCTGACTCTATGGTTCCTGAAGAATTGCTGCCGCCACTGTCACATTCATCTCTAAGTGACCTAAATGAATTAGCAACCTGTAGTCTAAAAGTATCATTTTTCTTCAGAACCATTTTCGTTGAACCCTTATTCACAACTTTCCAGTCGTCTTCATTATTCAATCGACCCTTCCTGGTTAACACCTCTACTTTACCTCTCAGATCCCTGTTCTCCTCAGCTAAGGATCTGACCTCCTGCCTGACTGCGGCCAACTCATTTCTTAAATTAAAAATGAGTCTGCTTGCGTCAGACGAGGACAAATCCCCAGCACAGCCACATACAGCACCAACAACGACACCACCACCACCACCACTACCACTAACACCACCAGCACAAAGAACACCACCACTCTCCATTGTACTAAGTTTGGTCAAGATTAGAGCTACTGGAAGCACGTCCTCACTGGATGAGCCCAGGAACTAAACTGAACCCAGGAACTAAACTGAACCCAGGAACTAAACCGCGACAATTTATTTTTTTATTTTCAGTACAATGTAAAGGAAGGAAGCCCATCTCACCTGACCATGGGGTGGATACCGCAACGTATTTCTCTCTCTCTCTCTCTCTCTCTCTCTCTCTCTCTCTCTCTCTCTCTCTCTCTCTCTCTCTCTCTCTCTCTCTCTCTCTCCCTCTCTCTCTCTCTCTCTCTCTCTCTCTCTCTCTCTCTCTCTCTCTCTCTTGCCTACCTTTCACTCTACTCTGAGACTGATTATATGCTCCTTCCGATGCTAAGAGAATGTTGCCGTCATTAATTCTTTTTTGTTTTTTTTCCAGTGAAGCTAGGCGATAATTGTGCCTTCATTTTATTTCAGTTGATAAATTTTTGTATGCTGTTATTGCATAAATACTGATAAGACATCGGTAGTACCGACTTTCGCAGTTTAGTTCCTGGGTTCATCCAGTGAGGACGTGCTTCCAGTAGCTCTAGTCTTGACCATACTTAGTACAATGGAGAGTGGTGGTGTTCTTTGTGCTGGTGGTGTTAGTGGTAGTGGTGTTGGTGGTGGTGTCGTTGTTGGTGCTGTTTGTGGCTGTGCTGGGGATTTGTCCTCGTCTGACGCAAGCAAACTCATTTTTAATTTAAGAAATGAGTTGGCCGCAGTCAGGCAGGAGGTTAGATCCTTAGCTGAGGAGAACAGGGATCTGAGAGGTAAGGTAGAGGTGTTAACCAGGAAGGGACAATTGAATAGAGAAGACGACTGGAAAGTTGTGAATAAGGGTTCTACGAAGATGGTTCTGAAGAAAAATGATACTTTTAGACTACAAGTTGCTAATTCATTTAGTTCACTTAGAGATGAAGGTGACAGTGGCGGCAGTAATTCTTCAGGACCCATAGAGTCAGATAGGTGTACTAGCGATCGTAGAAATGGAAGTGGGAAAAGCTCTCAGGTCAAGAGCCTAGGTAAGTCTCCCAAGGTCGGAGTAACCCATCCTCCGGATAAGTCTCGTTCTTTGGTAATTGTAGGGGATTCACTATGCAGATATGTAGACAGGAAACTCAGGCATAGAGTTAGAGGAAAATATTTTTTCCCTGGAGCAGGTATGAAGAAGGTGGGTGAGTCAATAAATAGCTGGATTGAGAAAAAAGATGTTGTTTGTTTGATAGCTGGGGGGAAATGACGTGCAGGATGGTAGAAGCGAAGAGCTGATTAGGTTGTATAGACAAGCCCTGGATAAGATCAGGAAAAGGGGTGCAGTTCCTGTGATGTGTGGTATTCTCCCTAGGCTTAGCCAAAGTTCAGAGTGGTGGTCTCGAGCTATAGGAGTAAATGCTAGGATGAAAGTCTTCTGTCGGGAGAATAATATAGGTTTTATAGACGGGTGGGATCACTTCACTAGTCGTAAGCATATGTATGCAAGGGATGGAGTGCATCTTTCTAATTCAGGTGTCTCGGTATTGGCTGGTATGATAGACAGAGAGGTAGGGGGGTTTTGTTAGACACAAATAATGAAATAAATAATACTTGTGCAGAGAAATTAGTCAGTAAGGGTTCAGTAAATAGTGGGTCAAATAACTGGGAGTCTAAGGATAAGAACCATTTGTTACATAGAACAAATATTAACAGGGGGAGTAGCCACAAGAAGGGTGGGGCTGGAGAAAGTTTAAAAGTATATTATACAAATAGCCGTAGTTTAGGTAACAAGATAGAAGAACTGAGAGCCATAGTATGTAGTGAGAGACCGGATATAATATGCATTAGTGAAAGTTGGATTAATTTAGAAAGCAAACACCTTAAAGCTGAGTACATAATTACAGGATATAAACTTTATAATGCTGATCGTAGTGCAGATAAAAGAGGGGGAGGGGTAATTATGTATATTAAAGATAGCCTCAGAAGCTGCATTAAGTCTGGAATTAAGACAAATCTAAATTCAGAAACCTTATGGGTTGAAATTAAAAATAATATAGAAAGTCTAGTTGTAGGAGTAGTCTACAGACCACCTGATCTAGATAATATAGAGTCGCAAGTTATATACGATGAAATTTCTAAAGTGAGCAGGTCAAATAGAGTTTGCATTGTAGGCGATTTTAATTTTAGACATATTAACTGGGAAACCATAACAGGTGATAGTAGCTCTAAGGAGTTTTTGGAAGTAGTAGAAGACAATTTCCTTTCTCAGCATGTACATGAAGCAACACGGGGGGTGAATACACTAGATTTAGTTCTTAGTAATAGAGAGAATATGGTTACAAATTTAGAAGTTGGTGAAAAATTGGGCAACAGTGACTATGATTCCATTAGATTTAACATAATTTTCAAGGAAACTATAAAGGAAAATAAGAATATTGTTCCAAACTTTAGAGCAGGAGATTTTGAGGGCTTAAAAACTAAATTATCTAATGAGGTATGGGAAGGGATTTCTGGGGTACAGATGTGGGTAGTTAATCCAGCAGGTCAGGTCGCAGGTAGCGGATTACCCCGAAATTTGAGTACCACATGCCAAGGATTATCACAAGATAAGATCAATACATTAAATTCTCTCACAGGAAAGAACAGCAGTCCGTCAGTTAATATAAATTTGGATGAGGAATATAACAATTTTGTCATGACTCTTAAGAATAGTCAGAGAGACTATATTCCCATGAAACATTACAGATCAAGAAAAAATGACCCTAAATGGATGAACAATAGAATAAAGAATCTTATAGGTATTAAAAGAGGAATATACAGGAAACTAAAAAGAGGTGAAGAGCATGTGAGGCAGCAATATATACAGTTAAACAGGGAAGTTAAAAAGATAGTTAGAGAGTCGAAAAGAAAATACGAAGTTAGAATAGCAGGAGAAGCTAAAGAAAATCCTAAAGGGTTTTATCAACATTATCAAACAAAATTTAAGGAAAAAGTCGGACCAATTGAAGTAGCCAATGGCCATATCACAGATGACGATAAAGTGATGTGTACATGTTTAAATGATTATTTCTTATCTGTATTTACCAATGAAAACTTGGAAAATATTCCGGAAGTAGAATCCATTTACAGAGACAGTCCCGATAAAATACTTAGTTCAATAAATATTACGAGAGAGGAGGTAATAAAAGAAAAAGATAAATTAAAGGCTCATAAATCTCCGGGACCTGATGGAATATATGCTAGAATATTAAAGGAATGCAAGGAAGAGCTTAGTTGTCCACTAACTGCATTATTTAATAATTCAATAAAATTAGGATCGGTACCCATGGAGTGGAAATTGGCAGATGTGGTACCAATATTTAAAAAAGGAGAACGAGTCAAAAAGAATGATTATAGGCCGGTAAGTTTAACGTCAACAGTGGGTAAGATTCTAGAATCCATAATTGCAAATAAAATAAGGGCACATCTAGAATTACACAGACTGATAAAACTTTCACAACACGGGTTTCTTAAGGGTTTTTCGTGCCTTACAAACTTACTGTCTTTTTATTCAGAAGTTTACGAGGCAGTAGATTGTGGCAAAGAATATGATACAATATATCTAGATTTTAGCAAAGCTTTTGATAGAGTTCCTCACAAAAGATTAGTTAAAAAGCTGGAAGCTCATGGTATAGGAGGAGCTGTTCTCAGATGGATCAAACAATGGTTAAAAGACAGAAAACAGAGGGTTTGCATAAATGGAGAGAAATCAGAGTGGGGCTCGGTTACTAGCGGGGTACCACAAGGCTCGGTACTGGGTCCCCTATTATTCATCGTATATCTAAATGATCTGGATTCGGATATCAGTAGTAACCTAAGTAAATTCGCAGACGACACTAAAATAGGTAGAACTATAAATGGAAAAGAAGACATTCATGCTTTACAGGAAGATCTAAATAGATTATCTGAATGGTCGGACAAATGGCAAATGGAATTTAATGTTGAAAAATGTAAAGTAGTTAAAATGGGTACTATAAAAGACAGTACTAGTTATAAGCTAAATAAATTTGAAATCATGAGTTCGCAGTGTGAAAGGGATTTGGGAGTTCTTGTGAGTAGTAGTCTTAAGCCAAGAGAGCAATGCACAGCAGTCAGAAATAAAGCAAACAGAATTTTAGGATTTATCTCAAGAAGCGTTAGCAATAGGACGGAAAAAGTTATTTTGCAGCTCTATCTTGCATTAGTTAGGCCCCATTTAGATTATGCTGTGCAATTCTGGTCACCCTATTATAGAATGGAAATTGAATCCTTGGAGAGGGTGCAGCGAAGAATGACCAAGATGATACACAACATCAGAAATCTACCATATGAGGACAGATTAAAAAAACTTAATCTACATTCTCTAGAGAGGCGAAGAGTTAGGGGGGATATGATTGAAGTGTATAAATGGTTTAAAGGGATTAACAAGGGAGATATTAATAAAGTTTTAAAAATTCATGATCAAACCAGAACTCGTAATAATGGATTTAAGCTTGATAAATTTAGGTTCAGAAGGGAAATTGGTAAAAATTGGTTTGGTAATAGAGTAGCTGATGCATGGAACAAGCTTCCTAGTATGATAGTAAATGCCAATACCTTAGACACCTTCAAATGTAGATTAGATAGACATATGACAGAGGTAGGGTGGGTATAAATAGGTTAGTGCTTGTTAGAAAAACCATAAAAAGAAAAATAGAATAAATAAGTAGAGTAGAATAGAATAGGTTAGACATGCTGAAAATACAATTCAAAAATGGAGCTGCCTCGTGTGTGCCAGTAGGCATGTTGCAGTGTCCTCTATTCTTATGTTCTTATGTTCTTATAATTGTGCCACATATCGCAACTGTTTGGGGAATAGACAAAACTCCCATTGACAAATTGGGGAGCCCGAAAGTTGCCGTTTATGCTATATATATATATATATATATATATATATATATATATATATATATATATATATATATATATATATATATATATATATATATATATATATATATATATATATATATATATATTATGACAGCAGGAATTTGAATAGTAAAAGAGACTGCGTTAGAATGAGCATTACTATGAAATATAAGCATAGAACTCCGTTCTTACTTCTGAATGCAAGTCTCCATTATATATATATAATTCTGATTTAGTATTTTTATCTCATTTTTTTATTAATTTTATTATGATCATGATTATTGGTAATGTTATTATTATGTTGACTGTTACTGTTGCTATCTCTCAATGACCATTTGCTAATTATTATTTTTCGCAAGGCAATCAGCAGTAACCTGATGATAAATACCTTTTATCTGAATTCGTGCTTGATATTATTGTAGCCACTGCTAATAAGAATATTTCTTTAGTGGCTTTTCTCAGCATTTAATGATAGTTCTTTTTTATGTCTATAGTAAAGTAATATTATGTATCAGTTACCCAGCTAAGTCCTAAGTGTTTGGGAATCCTAATCTAATGATGTAGGTAAATGTGCAAGTAAGGAATATATTTCCAGGCAGCCCCGACCTGCAAATTCTAAAAGTCTTTAGATTTTGTTCTCTCTCAAACAAGTCCCTGTTGCCCAATGAATAGAGATTGCAAGCACTTGCAGTTGCAGGGGAGGTGAAGTATAGCCTCAGATTACCGACGTATGGCCATTGTTGGTACCCCGAAGTCATAGGGAACCTTTCTTACAACTGTATTAGTGACATAGGTTCAAATTTTCATCCCGAAGTCTGTTTTGAAGGTACGTGTGTATTGCAGTACTGAAGAGAAATCGCTGTGACGTTGCAGGTCTCCTACAGTGGTGGTCTTAATCAAGACAGGCCCGGAGGTAGGATGAAAAAGCCAGGCTGGAGGGGTTTGGAAGATGCATTGATCGCTTCCTTTTTGTCTTGCCAATCTTAGGAGGAAGATAATTTGTGGTAGTGTACGAACCTGGGCCTGCAGTGAAGACGGCGGGGGAGTGAAAACGAGAGGACACATGGCAGCCATTATATAATGCCTAGCAAGAATTTCATGAGCAAGAGAGAGGAAACAGAAGTCTTTTAAAACATCTTAATAACACCTTAGAAGCCTCGTAAACGAATTGATGAGATTCAAAAAAAAGGGAATCCCCATTCATATCTTAACTTTAGTGAAAAGAGAAAGGAAGGGTATGGAAAATCCCTTATTAGTTAGTTAAAGTATATTACCCCACGTATTAGAACTGAGAAAATGGGAAAGAAAATGTCCCCACCGTCTTTGACCCCTGTGCGAAAAGACAATTTATAATTGTTTAATTTGTGTCTAGCTTTAAGATAATTTCAAAGTGAAAACTCAGTCTCCTGTAGATATAGTTTTTTTTAATAAGTACCATTGATAAACTGTACAATTTACACAAATCATAATAAGTTGTTTTCTACCTAAATATTATCATTGTTTTGCTTTAGCATTATCATTGTTTGAATCATGATTTAATCTTTGTGTTCATTAAGTTCTCATATCAGTTTGTCTCTGAATAGTAATTGCATATTGAAATGGTGAATGTTTTAACTTTTCACACCGTAACAAATGTTTTGTTTCAAAAGTATTTCCATACATCATGTCCAAATGTATTTTGTACTGTTTAATTAATGAAATAGCTTTATTAGCTTTGTTCTTAAGTAATTCTGCAATGCTTTCTAGCTATATGTTGCAATTAAGAATACGTAAGTTTGATTTTGTGATTTTGATTACAATGCTTATGATAAAGAATATACATTTCTCTGTCAGTTTTTTGCATAGTAATTTTAGTATTACTGTAATCTGTTTAGATAATTGTATGAGATTGTAATAGTTTCATAAGTCAGTTTCTTGGATAGCTCTGCCCCGTTTTTGTAAAATAATGATAGTTAGAAAATTTTAAGGCTCTCATAGAAATATTGATGTTTCAGTCTGTAATACGAGGTATTTCAGTTTGGTGGTGGGGAGTGTCATAAGGCATATTAAAGATGCCTATAACTTCACAAGGCATTTCAGACATGCCTAAATGTGGCGGTGATGCCACGACGCACTCGAATGCCCCACAGAATGCCATGAGTAACTATAAGGCATCAGTTAGAGACCGGGCCTTGCCAGGAGCAGACGTGACGCAGCACAGCTAGCCTCCCCCTTAGGGGCGGGAATTTGGAATTATTTGTGACAGGAACTGTAGTAATGGGAGCTCTGAGTACATATATGTAAGCTAGAAATAAATACATATAAAGAAGCAGCTGATCTATATTCACCAACCACACTACCATAATTATAACTTGTGTGAAATAGTAATCTCACGAAACTGGTGTCATCAAGTGGAATTACACATACGTCATATTGGTGACAAGCAGTGAGATAGTCATACGACAATTATTATTATTATTATTATTATTATTATTATTAGTAGTAGTAGTAGTAGTAGTAGTAGTAGTAGTAGTAGTAGTAGTAGTAGTAGTATTACCATCATCACCACCATCATCATTACTACAGCTTTTGTATATAGATATTGTTACGAATCAAAAGTAGTAATTCTTGATACACATAGACATTCATATACAGATATATACATGTGTACATGCACACACTCACATATAAATATATATGAGCTCCTGAGGAACGGGGGCTAAAATACTTCCTCCGTGTTCCCCTGCGTGTTGTTAGAGTAGGCTAAGTGGGGTGGAGCGAAGGAAATGAGAGACCCTTCCCTCTACTTTCTCTTCCCAGAAAGGCAGAGCATTATTTCTCTACTCAGCCACTTACCTTATAAGGGGAAAAGTGGCATAAAAAGACATGAGATAGATAGATAGATAGATAGAGAGAGAGAGAGAGAGAGAGAGAGAGAGAGAGAGAGAGAGAGAGAGAGAGAGAGAGAGAGAGTAATAATAATAATAATAATAAATCTTTATTTCCAAAGTACATTGGGTATTCAAATAAGATGCATATATATTCCAGATAGACATCTGTGGTGTACGATATAGACATACTAAAACAAACAAATCATAAAGATGAGTGTACTATTAAAAATTACAAGTAAAATCTTCCTTTAAGAGTAACTTCTTAAGATTATATTTAAAAGTATACACTGAACCAGCATTTTTTAGTTCTCTGGGAAGCTGATTATATAAATGAGGTCCACGAATGTTTATATCTCTTGAGCCAATATCAGTTTTAGACCTTCGTACTAATAAATCTTCCCCTTGACGGGTAGTTAACCCGGTAACTGAGCTTACTGTAGAAAAATTATACAAGCAATCAGGAAGATTGTTTCTTAGTATATTAAAAACAAAGGTACATATATCCACCTTTCCCCCATTTTTTCTCTTTCCTTTCTTTTTTTCCCCCAAATAGAAAAGGTCATTTAAATATGTTTAGATAGGGTAAAAGAATTACATTTTCAATGTTGGGTATACACTAAGTATAGGATATACGTTCTCTGGATCGCAAAAGTGCACACAAAGTTCAAAGTAGCTCAGACCAAGAGGTCTGAAATCCTTAAGCTTTGTGCACTCTGTAATGTAGTGTACTAAATTATTGCCCCCTTCACACACATAAATGGCATTTTGAGTGTTTTGGGTGCTCTCTACCAGTTTTCTCGCAATTCACCTCCCATATATTTCTATAACCAAGTTTTATGCGGGCAGCAACTCTATCACAGTCACCTGTAAGCATTTTACCCATGCTGTATTTGTGTCTCATCCTTCTGAAGTTTTCGTAATGTTGGATCGAACAGCCGCTTACATGTTGTGTGAGTGTAGAAAGTTCTTGCCCTTCCATAATCTCATTATACAACATTGTTTTGAACTGAGACAGTGTGGTTATAGATTCAGACACTGAACTCTCAGTTGCCATTTTTGCCAGCCTGTCAGCCTATTCACTACCTACTATCCCAACGTGGGAGGGTATCCGCGCAAAATTTAAACTCCAAGTTAAGTTTTCATTAATAAGAGCCTCTTGAATTCTAGTCATGAGAGTTTTGTAGGAGCTTTTCAATGATCTCAATGACAGAAGCGCACTCTGTGAGTCACAGAATATGATAGCATTTTTCCTAGCACTGAAAACATGTTCAATAGCAAGTTTTAGTCCAACAATTTTACACTCGGTGATTGATGACCACTTTGGCATACTCAGTGCTTAATCAAATATTTGCTCCCTTCAAAACTTTCATGAACTATAATGCTGCACCCAGACCCTCCTGTACTGCTTTTGTGAGACCCATCAGTGTACATGCAGAGTGCTTCA
>JAXCGZ010011323.1:230000-237500 GCA_037179515.1 Halocaridina rubra
ATTTTCGTCAAGTTATTTGTGATATGGACTCTGCTACTTCGATTTTCAGAATGATCTTGTGTTTTTGGGGAATTCGGGTCATAATTTAATGTATTATATAAATCAAATAAAGACTGGCATTCTCTCTGTGCCCTTTTTGTTTTGTAAGTTGATTGCTCAGCCAAGATTATTGCTTCATTGGAAGTTGGCAGCTTTAAATACACTATATAGTACATGGAAGCTGCTATCACCACAAACGCCAAAGAAACACATTTTGACAAGTAGGACATATTTGGCAATATTCATGACACATAACTAGCAAGTGAAAGTTCTGGTGTAGAAATTATTAGTATTTTCACAAAGCTTCTCTTCCAGATTTATTGCACCAATATTCATTTTTTTTTTTAACCAAATGTGGGGTTTAAAGTTTTTTTTTTTTTTTTTTTTTTTTTTTTTTTTTTTTTTTTTTACAAACTGTTTTCCAAAATAATTCCGTCCGCAGCACAGAATATGATCAAATGTTGCACAAAGCAATATTTTCAATTCCTCAGAACACTAAAACATGTGCCAATTTCTAGATAGTTTCAGTACTTTTTTAAAAGCACACTGTACAAGATTTTCCAAAGTTTATTTATGGAACTATATTTTGGAAATGACTTTGTTATCACATATAATGTATGACATGAATTATACTTAAAAGCAGTTTAGTTCAACTCCAGGTCTCTATAAGGAAAATGCCGAAGATTTTTTTTTTATAATGCCGTATATTTTGAGACTCCGCTAAGAGCTGTTCCTTTGTCAACTTTTATCTTTTTACAGCACAGAGTAATTGAACAAATGTCGATATGAAGAGATATCTTAAGCATTTTCCTCGTAGACCTTGCAACCTTCTAATTTTAGCTGTTGCTATTTTTGTAAAACTTCATATTATTTTCTAAGAAATATCCTACTTCAGAACTTTTCTTTTGTGAATTTTTAGATCTTCAGACCTAGAGATTTCTTCATAATTTATTTTTGTTATTCTATATCTACTTTTCTTTAATAAATTACTTACATTGCGATAACAAGGAAAATACCTCTAAGTTACCAGATTTATAAGACTAAATATAAATGAGAGATAGAAATGCTCTTAAATATGTCAATTCTTCCTTGTATTAAGAAAAAATTACCTCTTAAAGACTGTCACCATATCCCCCCTCACTCTTCTAGCTTCGAGTGATGGTAAGTCTAATTCCCTCAGCCTCTCATCATAACTGAGATTACGTATTTCTGGCACCAGTTTTGTGGCATGTCTTTGAACTTTTTCAAGCTTAGCTATGTGCTTTTTCAAGTGCGGATTCCAAAAGGGGGCTGCATATTCGAGTTTTGGCCTAACATACGTTACATAAATATTTCTGAACATTTCCTTGTCCATGTGCCTGAAGGCTACCCTTATATTTGATAAGAATGCATATGCTGCCCTTACTATGCCATTTATATCTATTTCTGGAGACAAATCTGCCAGTATTCTTACTCCTAGATCTCTCTCATTTTCTGTCTCTTGAAGTTGTACTCCAGCCACCGAGTAGTCAAGCTTGGGCCTTCTTGCACTTGTACCCATTCTCGTTACCTTACATTTTGAAGTACTGAATTTCATTAGCCACTTTTCTGACCACTCATGCAGACTATTTAGATCTTCCTGAAGTTCTCTACCATTGTTCTCGTTTTTTACTTTCTTCACAATCTTTGCATCATCTGCAAACATATTCATGAATGAATTTACAGACTCTGGTAGGTCATTTACATATACAAGGAACAAAAGTGGCCCTAAAACTGAACCCTGTGGAACTCCACTACTAACTCTTCTCCATTCAGACACTAAGTGTCTTACTCTAACCTTCCCTTCCTTCTAAGTAAGTTTTTATCCATTCCAAGACATTTCCACCTATTCTAGCCATTGCTTGCAGCTTCCTAATAAGTCTCCCATGTGAAACAGTGTCAAACGCTTTCTGGAAGTCTAGGAATATGCAATCTGCCCAGCCCTCTCTTTCTTGTAAGATTCGGCTTACCTCATCATAAAATTCTAATAAGTTTGTTACTGTTGATCTACCTTCTCTGAAGCCATGTTGCATCACTGACAAAAATTTGAAGGATTCCAAGAGAAGAGAGATGTGTTTCCTTAGTAGTTTCTCCATAACTTTGCAAAATATGCTGGTCAAGGAAACTGGTCTATAGTTCAGAGCCGTATCCCTCCTTCCCTTTTTGAAGATAGGTATCACATTTGCTTGTTTCCAGCATCTTGGAATCTCCCCTGACTCAATGACTTTTTAAATATGATACTTAGTGCCACTGATATTGAGTTTGCGCATTTTTAAGTACATGAGGGGATATGTCATCAGGACCTGTAGCTTTATGAATATCTAAATCCATCAGCGCTTTGCATACCTCTGTGGCTGTAAGGTTGATGTTCTCTAATACCGGCCCTTGAGCTTCTATCTCTGCAATCTGAGGGGTTGGGGTATTTTCTACTGTAAATACTGACTGAAACTCCTTGTTCAATTCTTTGCACATCTCTTCATCCGTCTCAGTGATGCTTCCATCCGCTCTCTTTAGCCTTAAAACCTGTTCTTTTACCTTCAGTTTTCCTCTGATAAAGCTGTTGAAAAGCTTGGGATTTTCTTTAGCCTTCCTGGTGATGTCCCTCTCATAGTCTCTCTCTGCCTCTCTTCTTTTACTTAGGTAGTCATTTCTTGCTCTTTTGTAGGCTTGCCAGGCATTTATGTTTTTTCTCCTCCTATACCTTTTCCAGCATTTGTCTCTCCACTCCTTAGCTCTTTTACACTCATTATTGAACCATTTCTCTCTGGCATGAATTACACCTACTTTTGTGATAGGTATGCAGCAATCTAATAACTTCCCATATTTCTCACAAAGTATGTCATACATTTCTTGTACAGATTTGTTGTAAAATAAGGTTCTCCAGTCAAGAACTGCAAAAAGCTCATTCATTTTGATGTAATCTCCTTTCGGATAGTTCCTCCTCATATCCTCAGTGCCTCTACTCTCAGGCAGAATATCTTCAATGATATACTCCATCAACAACACACAGTGGTCACTCTTTCCAATTGGTGGTACATACTCAATTTTTTCAACAACCAACACATTATCTGTGAACACTAGATCAACTAGTGATAGCTCATCCCCACCCCTGGCCCTCGTTGGGTCCATTACATGTTGGTGTAGGAAATTCCCTTGTATGCAATCTAGGAATCTTGCCCCGAATGAGTCCTCACCACTGTGTGGGTCAAGATTTATCCAATCTATCTCTTTATGATTAAAATCTCCCATAATCAAAATCCTACATTTTCTCTCCCGTGCCATGTTAGCAACTGAGTTTATGACTTCAGTAGTACCTATATGACTCTCCTCATAAACTTCTAGCCTATTCTGGTTCCTTGGTGGGTTATATACAACAGTTATTATTATGCTCTCTGACCCAGTATTTATGCGAGCAACAAGAATTTCCTTGAACTCACTTTCTATAGCCAAGTTTATTTCTTCAACTTGAATCCTTTCACTTATTAGCAGTGCTATCCCTCCACCAGTCCTCTCAGATCTTTCAACCCTTAATATTCTGAAGCCCTTAGGGAAAACTGTGACACTGTTTATGTCCTCACTCAACTTAGTCTCTGTAATTGCTACTATATCTGCCTTACTGTTGTGAATCCTATCTTTTAATTCTACTGCCTTACCAGCTAATCCATCAGCATTTGTGTATAACAATCTTAATGAGGCCCCATTCCCTGATCTTCTGTCATTATCTTCTTTATCTCCCCTTTGTCTGGAAGAACTCTGAAATGAAAATTTTTCTTCTCTTCTCCATTCCTCTCCTCATTTAACCGGCTTGCCTCTTCCAACAAGTTTTTTATCTTTCCCATCTCTTCCTGTGTTCTGTATCATCTAATGAACACTTCTTTGAATTCTTGAAGGTCTTTTAGACTATTTTTTCTCAACAATATTTCCCTACATGTTTTCCCTCTCTCAAAGGTTACTTTTGTTGGTCTCGGCTTTCCTTCCCTCGAATATTTGCCTAGTTGGTGTATGTTTACAATATCCTCAGGACCACAAACTATTCCAAGCTTTCTTATCAGGTCTACAACCCTAGCTTTATTTTCTTCAAGTCTCCCCTGCTATGTTGGCTCCTGGGATTCGCTTATGCCTGAGATTACCACTGTCTTCTCTTTATCAAGTGCCTGTTTGATGAGTGGGTTTGCCCTTTCCATCACAACGTCTTTCATTTTTTCGATTACTGTCTCTTTATAGTCAATTGTTTGTATGTTTTCCAATGCCACCACCTTTACAGCCTCTTTTACTGCCACATTCCCCTTTAATGCATCAGCAAAGGAAGTTTTCATGGCATCATTTTCCATATTCAGCTCCTGGAACTCTTTTCTAAACTGTTCAATGTTTTCCTTGATCTGGACATTCCAAGCTGCAATCTCGTCTCTCTCAGAAGAGAGCAGTGCACTAACATTTAATTCATTTAGGTTGTCATTAGCTGTTTGTTTTTATCTTCTTGTTTAGAAATTCTAGTTTCTAGTTCACTCTTTTCCCCTTCCAGCTTCTTTATTCTTTTTTCTAGTTCCTTTCTCTCCTGCCCTTGTGCTTTATTTGCTTCCTCCAAACATCTTATTTCCTCTCTGAGTGTTTCATTCTCTTTCATTTATCTATCCATATTCCGAATTTTATCATCAAGGCTTATAACCATTGCCTCTAAATCCTTGATTTTCTGTTTTAGTCTCCTAATTGCTACCCCTCCTCCCGACCCATGGGTGGGAGAGGTTTGGGACAGAGATGGCCTCATTTTTATGTTCTCCCTCTCACAGAATATAGAAAGAAGAAGAGAAAGAGAAAAAAAAACTTTTATTTAAGCTTCACACAGAATTTTTATATCTCCATATAAGTGTTATTTAGTGACTCAGTTTACCTCTTTTCTGGTACCACACATCTTAACTTAAACATTTGACTATGGTAATTTGAGGATAAAAAAAAATGCAACAAAAACAAAGTCAAACCTGAAGGAAAATTTGAATTTGTGTCTGAGGAGGCACCCACCTGTTTCTGCTATATATTCTTCTTAACTGATAAAATCATTTGCTAACCAAGATATGTTATCACATGATCAGACTTTACATTTAACTCAATATATATACAAATTAAAAAAATAGTAAAAGAGAAAGCTAAAAGAAATAAAAATAAATGAAGAAAATAGACAGCTGTGCTACTTGGCAACTTAACTCAGTACTGTTGACAGGTGTATTTTTGGTATTTATTTAATTATTCAATTATTTTGTGTATCAAAACTAGCTATCAAATTAATATAAATGGGAAGGATACTGATTTCAACAATATATGGAACCACAGGATCAGGCGAACGGCTTAATAGCTCTCCCCAATTTACACAAAAAATTAGGTAATGTAATGTGATGGCTTCACCTCTGGCAACTCTTCTAAGTTTCCTTCAAGGCAGAACAGGTCAGCTTCTTCTCTTTCCCCTCACGAAAATGTTCTCAATTTTTTCTTTTAATATTTTGGACAGTCTCGTCATACAACAAATATAAGTTTTTTACTCACAATACTCTGCAGGATTTCTTATTTAGGGATATTATGTTTGCTTTACGCACTATATTCTTAGTCACTCAAAAACACAAGGAAAAGTTTAAGAGATACTGAAAACTTGTGTACTGAATACACATGTGTGTGTATGTATGTATGTGATTACCTAATTGTGTTTACGGGAAAGAGCCCAAAGCTCGTATCTTCCCGTCTCCTGATCGGTTCCATTTTAGACTTAGTGATACTTATCATACCTGTCCTTAAAACTATGGATTGAGATAGCATTAACTACCTCCTCGCTTAGCCAATTCCAATTATCAACTACTCTTACACTGAAAAAGTATTTCCTTACATCCTGCAAAGAACTTTTCTTACGAAGCTTCAAACTATGACCTCTAGTTCTAGAGCCAGCCATATCAAAATATCGATCCCTATCCACTCTATCATAACCATGAAGGAATTTAAAGACTGTCACCATATCCCCCCTCACTCTTCTAGCTTCGAGTGATGGTAAGTCTAATTCACTCAGCCTCTCATCATAACTGAGATTGCGTATTTCTGGCACCAGTTTCGTGGCATGTCTTTGAACTTTTTCAAGCTTAGCTATGTGCTTTTTCAAGTGCGGATTCCAAAAGGGGGCTGCATATTCGAGTTTTGGCCTCACATAGGTTACATAAATATTTCTGATGTATGTATATATATATATATATATATATATATATATATATATATATATATATATATATATATATATATATATATATATATATATATATATATATATATATATATATATATATATATATATATATATATATATATATATATATATATATATATATATATATATATATATATATTTATATATATATATATATATATATATATATATATATATATATATATATATATATATATATATATATATATATATATATATATATATATATATATATATATATATATATATATATATATATATATATATATATATATATATATATATATATATATATATATATATATATATATATATATATATATATATATATATATATATATATATATATATATATATATATATATATATATATATATATATATATATATATATATATATAAATCTGACCACTCCATGATCTCTGTCTCTTCCATTTTCGCTCCCCCACCACCAATCCCTCCTACACAACGCCGCCTTTGGCACTTCGAGCGAACCCAATATGAAAATTTGTGTAACTTTCTCTTTGACTTCCCATGGGATGACTACTGCTTTCGGTCCCGCAACCCTGATCAGGTAGCTCTAAAAGTTACCGAGATCATGACCGCGGGAATGGAGGCGTACATCCCCTCTTCTACAAAAACTTTCTCTCCCCCTAAACCTTGGTTTGACCGTGCCTGCTCCATGGCTATCCAGGCTAGGAATCAGGCTCACCGATCTTACCAAGCCTCTCTTTCCGATATAACTCGCTCTGCTTGTATTATAGCTAGGAATTGCTGTACAGCTCAGATTCGAAGGTCTAAGGCTTCCTTTATAAGAAGGAAAGTTGATGACCTCATATTCCTCTCTCACTGACAAATGCTTCTGGTCCTTAGCCAAAAACCTCTCCAAAAACTTCTGTAACTCAAGCTTTCCCCCTCTCATTCATTCTGATGATTCTATAGCTTGCTCTCCCACTGACAAAGCCACTCTCTTTGGCTCTCATTTTTCTGCCAACTCTTCTATCAACGATTCCAGCGCACCTGTTCCTCAGTCTTTACCCCTCTCTAACCCTATGCCCTCCTTTATCCTTTCTTCACGCAAAGTTCATAAGGTTCTTCGCTCACTAAAGACAAACAAGGCATCTGGTCCCGATGGTATCCCTGCAAGGTTCCTTAAGGAGTTTGCAGATGAAATGGCTCCTGTGCTTTGCCGTCTTTTTCGCCTCA
>JAXCGZ010011323.1:240000-242500 GCA_037179515.1 Halocaridina rubra
ATACTTAGTGATAATTATCATACCTGTCCTTAAAACTATGGATTGAGATAGCATTAACTACCTCCTCGCTTGGCCAATTCAAATTTTCAACTACTCCTACACTGAAAAAGTATTTCCTTACATCCTGCAAAGAAGTTTTCTTACGAAGCTTCAAACTATAACCTCTAGTTCTAGAGCCTGCCATATACAAAAAATCGATCCCTATCCACTCTATCATAACCATGAAGGAATTTAAAAGACTGTCACCATATCCCCCCTCACTCTTCTAGCTTTGAGTGATGGTAAGTCTAATTCCCTCAGCCTCTCAGCATAACTGAGATTGCGTATTTCTGGCACCAGTTTCGTGGCATGTCTTTGAACTTTTTCAAGCTTAGCTATGTGCTTTTTCAAATGCGGATTTCAAAAGGGGGCTGCATATTCGAGTTTTGGCCGCAAATAGGTTACATAAATATTTCTGAACATTTCCTTGTCCATGTGCCTGAAGGCTACCCTTACATTTGATAAGAATGCATATGCTGCCCTTACTATGCCATTTATATGTATTTCTGGAGACAAATCTGTCAGTATGTTTACTCCTAGATCTCTCTCATTGTCTGTCTCTTGAAGTTGTACTCCAGCCACCGAGTAGTCAAGCTTGGGCCTTCTTGCACTTGTACCCATTCTCATTACCTTACATTTTGAAGTAATGAATTTCATTTGCCACTTTTCTGACCACTCATGCAGACTATTTAAATCTTCTTGAAGTTCTCTACCATTGTTCTCGTTTTTTACTTTCTTCACAATCTTTGCATCATCTGCAAACATATTCATGAATGAATTTACAGACTCTGGTAGGTCATTTACATATACAAGGAACAAAAGTGGCCCTAAAACTGAACCCTGTGGAACTCCACTACTAACTATTCTCCTTTCAGAAACTGCCTTACTCTAACCCTCTGTTCCCTTCCTTCTAAGTAAGTTTTTATCCATTCCAAGACATTTCCACCAATTCTAGCCATTGCTTGCAGCTTCCTAATAAGTCTCCAATGTGGAACAGTGTCAAACGCTTTCTGGAAGTCTAGGAATATGCAATCTGCGCAGCCCTCTCTTTCCTGTAAGATTCGGCTTACCTCATCATAAAATTCTAATAAGTTTGTTACTGTTGATCTACCTTCTCTGAAGCCATGTTGCCTCACTGACAAAAAGTTGAAGGATTCCAAGTGAAGAGAGATATGTTTCCTTAGTAGTTTCTCCATAACTTTGCAAACTATGCTGGTCAAGGAAACTGGTCTATAGTTCAGAGCCGTGTCCCTCCTTCCCTTTTAGAAGATAGGTATCACGTATGCTTGTTTCCAGCATCTTGGAATCTCCCCTGACTCCAGTGACTTTTTAAATAGGATACTTAGTGCCACTGATATTGAGTTTGCGCATTTTTTAAGTACATGAGGGGATATGTCATCAGGACCTGTAGCTTTATGAACATCTAACTCCATCAGCGCCTTGCATACCTCTGTGGCTGTAAGGTTAATATTCTCTAATACCGGCCCTTGAGCTTCTATGTATGTGATTACCTAATTGTGTTTACGGGAAAGAGCCCAAAGCTCGTATCTTCCCGTCTCCTCATCGGTTCCATTTTATACTTAGTCATACTTATCATACCTGTCCTTAAAACTATGGATTGAGATAGCATGAACTACCTCCTCGCTTAGCCAATTCCAATTATCAACTACTCTTACACTGAAAAAGTATTTCCTTACATCCTGTAAAGAAGTTTTCTTACGAAGCTTCAAACTATGACCTCTAGTTCTAGAGCCAGCCATATCAAAATATCGATCCCTATCCACTCTATCATAACCATGAAGGAATTTAAAGACTGTCACCATATCCCCCCTCACTCTTCTAGCTTCGAGTGATGGTAAGTCTAATTCCCTCAGCCTCTCATCATAACTGAGATTGCGTATTTCTGGCACCAGTTTCGTGGCATGTCTTTGAACTTTTTCAAGCTTAGCTATGTGCTTTTTCAAGTGCGGATTTCAAAAGGGGGCTGCATATTCGAGTTTTGGCCTCACATAGGTTACATAAATATTTCTGAACATTTCGTTGTCCATGTGCCTGAAAGCTACCCTTACATTTGATAAGAATTCATATGCTGCCCTTACTATGCCATTTATATGTATTTCTGGAGACAAATCTGCCAGTATGTTTACTCCTAGATCTCTCTCATTTTCTGTCTCTTGAAGTTGTACTCCAGCCACCGAGTAGTCAAGCTTGGGCCTTTTTGCACTTGTACCCATTCTCATTACCTTACATTTTGAAGCATTGAATTTCATTAGCCACTTTTCTGACCACTCATGCAGATTATTTAGATCCTCCTGAAGTTCTCTACCATTGTTCTCGTTTTTTACTTTCTTCACAATCTTTGCAACTTCTGCAAACATATTCATGAATGAATTTACAGACTCTGGTAGGTCATTTACATATACAAGGAACAAAAGTTGCCCTAAAACTGAACCCTGTGGAA